>JAHWFP010085409.1:0-22373 GCA_023313725.1 Lithobius niger | reverse complement strand
TAAATTTAAGATTCCAGTATGCCAACCTTGAGGTCATGTATATCAATGTTAAGCTCTATTTATAGCGAATCTGTAATAAATTTAAGATTCCAGTATACTTACCTCAACAGCCTGATTGTTGTCGATGTTTACCTTATCATAGTCTAACACGCCTCTTTTCTTAATTTACGATTTCAGTAGACTTCCCTTGAGGCATGGTTGTCGATGTTAAGCTTTTCTTATAACATATCTATACTTAATTTAGATTCTAATAGCTACACCACCAAGAAAATGGCAGTTGATGTTTAGCTTCATTTTTCGTGTAGTTTTATTAAGTTTACGATCCCAAAGGCTTACCTTGAGATGTTGTCGATGTTTATTTTATTTAACACGTGTCTGTAACAGGCTTACCTTGAAGGCATGGTTGTCAATGTTTATCACTATTTATCACGCTTCTATCGTTAAGTTAGCATATAGGATCAAATTAAAACAAATCATAAAAAAAAATGTATTTATGCATCACACAATAAATAAAAAATGTTTGAACCAAAGATAACGTGGGGAATTTTTACTCAACCGCTATACGACCCAGAACCTCCAAAATTCCCAAGCGATAATGTTTAGTTACTTTATTGCGGTGATTGCCTTAACGTTACTTGTTTGTTTATGCATGTCAGTGAGAAGCACGATCTTGACTTAACACTGTTCACACTGGTATCCTTAGAGGAACGCTAAAAGCACTGTCCACCCTAAACGTCAGCTATTTTTTTTATAATGTTTACACTTGCTTCCTTACATTGCTGGCATTTGCTTCCGTAATGCAATAACACATTCCATCCTGACAGTCAGCCATGTTGATAGTGTTGACGCTTGTATAGTCTTAGCACAGGAACATACAGAGCCAACTTTAAAATTCAGCCTTGTTGATACTGTTCCCAGTTGCTTACTTTGACTGTTAACGATTCTATCCTTAATACAGGAGCATAAACAGTCCAATTGTTGATGTTTACACCTTCTTCTTTAGACTGTTTACTGTAGATTTGTGATCTTAGTACAGTCACATAAACATTCCGCTTTGCAATTCAGCCATGTTGATGCTATTTACACTTGCTTCCTACTAAGATTGTTGACGCTTATAGTTTTAGTACAAGGGAATAAAGATCCAACCCTAAAAGTCAGCCTAATTGTTGATAATGTTTGCACAAGCTTGTGCAAAGACTGTTGGTAATTGTATCCGTAGTACAGGAAAATAAACAGTCCACCCTCATGTTGGTGTTTACACTTTCTTTAGAGTGTTTACTTGTAGTTTTGTGGCCTTAGTACAGGCGCACAAACGTCCAACCTATAAGAGACAGCCATGTTGATATTATTTGTGGCTTGCTTCCTTAGACTGTTGACACTTGCACCATTCTTAGTGGCCCTAAAGTGGGCCCTAAAAAACATTCACTAATAGTCAGCCATGTTGATAATGTTTTACAAGTTCGTCCTACCACTGTTGATCCTTGTATCCTTAATACAGGAACATTAAACAGTCCACCCTGAGAGTCAGCCATGTTGATACTATTTACTCTTGCTGGCTTATTACCTATGACACTTGCATCCTTAGTACAGAAACACTAAAAATAGTGTTTCAGCAATCACCAAGGTTGACTTTTAAGCTTTTTAGCATTTCTCTACTAATGATGCAAGTGTCAAAGGGAATAAGCAAGCAAGAGTAAATAGTCCTTTAAAAAAAAAGAACAATCAAAAGAAAGTCTATACTCTTAAATTCGGACTCGACAAGGCTGGCTTTTAGAGTGAATTGTCAGGAATTAAGAGTAAAGCCAAAAGTTTTACATTTTATGAAATTTGTTGCAGTGCTTCTCATGTCGTTCTGGCGTCATTCTTTTAACCATTTCTGGCACAGTATACAAGTTAAACTGTTGTTTAGGTCCATTGGTACTGTATTTTGTTTGGCTTTTTTCCCCACACCTTAATAACGGGACATGTCCGGAAATTGGCAAGTTTTCTCTTATTCATGTGATGTTACATCCCCGTTATTCAGGTTTCTCTCAGATAGAGCATTTGGTAAGTTAGCTGCCAGCTCAAATTTACTTCGTGTCAGCATTTACACGAAAGGAGCAGCCGGCTACAATGCAACAATTTATGTCTACAATTGTTGCATTATTATTTCTTTTCCTGCTCCTGCTTTCTCCATTTCTTGTTTTTTTGTATTTCTGGGTTCCCGATTGTGACGTCAGGCTTTGTGCCATTTTTCTGTGACAGTTTTTCTGTATGGGCGCGGGTCAGTTTCGGATGTCGTAGATTCAGAAAGAAGAACGTAGCAATAACTAGTAGCTTTTTTTTTGTTAGTAACGACCGAACCATTTCATTGAATTTTTTTTTTTTTTGTCAAAAAAGTCCATACGATTGGCTTTTATAGCTAGAGACGTGAGACGAGTTGGGGGTTGAGGGGAAAAGGTGGAGGGGGGAAATAAAGCACTGAACGAAGGGATCTTTACCCTCTCGAAGGCCTGCCCCATCACTGAATAGGGTCGTGATCACGTTAGGTTGTTAGCCAGGTTGCTTGGCCGATGAGGGCTGAATTTTTTCAAATGTGGAACCAGTCTGTGGACCCGTGCTTGGATATGTATAACAATTGGTGTAAAGTCCGGCCATCTTGGACTGCGTCAGAAGTAGTTCACTTGGTTCTGTCTTTTTTTTTTTTTTTTTATGATTCCCATTTCGTATTCTGCCTATATACTCTCCACCGCCTCCTATTTCAAAACCTTCCATCGAGTTCTTTGGTCTCAGATTTGGGCCAAACAAAGTGAAAATTCGAATGGCGCCCTTTTGTTAAGGGGGTATATAGGCCTACATAGGTAGGAGGGGGAGAAAAAAAACTCCAGTGAAAGGGCGGGAGGGGTGAGTTTTTTGGGGGGGTCCGTCGGTCGACGAGCGGGTGAGGGGGAGGAGGAGGGGGGGGGGGACAGCTGAGCAGACGGGGAGACCGTGCCTCTTTCGCTCGCTGCCTCACTCACTCATTCAGTCACTCTGTCTTTCGTTCACTCTATCTCTCTTTCGCCCGTTCACTCGAAGCGAGGCTCGTTGAACGACGCCAGGTTCCCGAAACGCTGCCGTGAGTATTGGTAAAAACCGTGCCTTTTCCTACCGATGTTCCTACTCTTTCTTAACCTGAGACTCATTTTGCCGCCTCCCTCCCCTCTCTGGCGCCCATCCCCGTCGTTAACGCCGGACATATTGCAAATGTCGAGGTGTTAAACGTCATTGTTTCGTTGCTTGATCTCAGAGGAGTGTAGACGGGTTAACGCGTGTATAGTGAGGCTTTTGCGTTCACGACTTTTGGAAAAGGCGACGTCTTGATGTTTCCAAGTAGCCGAATTGTCTTCCGTGCCCTCAAGAGCGGAATGCGGTCGTGCACGCTGGAGGGGAGAAGCCGCCATTTTTAATTCTCGCATAGCCCAACAGCTAATTATAGCTGAGAGCAAGCAGTCATCATCATCCCCATGCTGCTTGCTTGCTTTGCCGGGATACGCCACATAAAAATCAATGACGTTACTCTTTCTCAGCGAGCTATAGCTCTCTCTCGCTCTCTTCCAGTGGCTCTGCAAGATTTCCAATATGGTTGCCGAGGAAGACCGCGTCAGCCTTCTTCGCGTATGCATTGCCCGCGTGCGACTATATGCGCCGAAGATGTGGCCCAAGAAAGGGGGCAGAGGTTGAAGGCGTTTCGAAGGGACACCGTCAGGGGGTAGGGTGGCTGGACAAGACTGGAACGCCGCGTTTAAAGAAAACAGTAGTGGAAGGGCGCGGGAGGGGTGGAGCTTTGGGTATGCGCGCGGCAGCTCGCGTCTCCGCATCTTGAGCGGCCTCTTGGTGGAAATCATGATGGCGGCCGCTGTGACTTCGCTGGATTTAAGACTTGGTCTTGTTTACGTGGAAGAACAGTAAAAGTACAGTTTAATAAGCACGATTACAACTGTTTGTTCTATTTTATGTGCATACGCGTCAATAATTGGTGCTCTTGACCTTCATTCTAAAATTTTACGCCTTTCGTTTCAAAATTTCGCTCTGAGAGCTCACGTCGCTCGGTATACCAGTCAAAAACTAAGATGAACGAATACGTGCTATTTTAAATAACTAAAAAGCTGACTAACAGCCCGTGTTTACGTACAAGAACAGTATATTTCAGCAGTGTCATTATTTATTTTAAACTTTTTGTCCTTTGCTGTCGAATTACAGCGGGCGGCGAGCGGCGTTGTGTCTGATTAACAGCACCTCCATGCAACAGCCTATTTACGCGTACACATAGGAGCAGGAAGACAAATAGACATTTTGAACTATTTAGTCATGATACACTAAACACTGGCAGCTATTAGATACCAGCTCAGCTTACAATTTAACGAATTTAGACAAGGTTTTGAGGTAGGCCTGTATTTCAACTTCAGGCTATCCGATAGGCCTATGCGCACGCACAAAAGTAAATATATTATGTAAAAAGTTTATTTAGAAAATTTACACGCGTTTCAGGTAAATGTTGAGGACGAAAATTATATCTGTAGGCCTAAATAACCGGATTCGGAGGTGTATTTTAACTTGAATCATGGGTTTAGGCCTACTTTGATTGCAAGAAAGATTTCCATAGATCGTGTGCAAAGATTTTTGTATTACACATATGCATTACATATATATATACATACACGCATATAATGTGCATAAATCATAAATACAAATACAAACTATATACTTTTTTTTGTAATATCATCTATAATAATGACGTACATTTTAAAGAAAAGAAATGGTGGTATCCACTGTTATTGGAAACCCTAATTGGTAAAATTTATTCATAACCTGGCAATGTATGCATGCAGTTCAGTAACAATAAAATTTCGTAATGGCATAATTGCATAAAATCATGATTATTAAAAGAACGTAACTTTACAAACGCTAACAACTGCGTTGCGCAAAATTGTCATCTGAACCAAATCGTATCAAGTATCCGTCGATGTTCTTCGAGCCATTTCGTAAACCAAACAAACATTCAACGATAACAAAGAACGTCGATTAAAAGTATATTTTTTTTAGAGATATGTATTTAAATTGTGATATATTGCCAGTGTTAAATAATTAATATCAGTTTGATGTTCGTCTGATAATCAGAATTGTAATGTCCTAAGATAGTATAGACTGTATTTGACATTAATCGTTAAGGGGGCATTGGCAGTCACCTTCGATTTCGCGTATTTCTGTTGCAGCAAATCTCTGGTGTAAACCAATAGTTAATGACCCAAATAAAATCATTTATTCTGAGGACACTAAACAAAATTGTTGTTGTCCGGCCACCAATATTATTTTATCTTTCAGTTTGCCACTTTTTAGAATTGAACACACACTTTAATTCAGACAGTTAAATAATTACTTGTTGAAAAATAAAAACATTAGCTAAAAACCGATTTACTGAAACATCATGGAAAATTCAAATGCTGCAATCCATCTCAAAGCGGTGAGGTCGAATAAAACACATGTCAGGCACACTGGTTTATATATGATAAAGACAGCGTTTTACAAATAAGATTGGCTGAGAAGAGATCGTCTAAAACATTAGCGTTTTTGTAAATGCACGGTTTAGGCCTACTTTGATTGCAAGAAAGATTTCCATAGATCGTGTGCAAAGATTTTTGTATTATACATATACAGACACGCATATAATATGTATAAATCATAAATACAAATACAAACTATATACATTTTTTTGTAATATCATCTAGAATAATGACGTACAACATTTTAAAGAAAAGAAATGGTGGTATCCACTGTTCTTGGAAACCCTAATTGGTAAAATTTATTCATAACTTGACAGTGTATGCATGCAGTAAATGCACGGTGTTAAAATAAACACAATGTATAGACACACAACAATTTTAGACGTTTTTAGCTGAAGAACACACACAAGCATTTTGCTAATAGCAGGGGCTGAAAAGACTCCTCTCAAAACATTAGCGTTTGTGTAAGTGTTGGAAACATGAAATGCGTTTAAAATTAAAATATTAGCATTCAGTTTGCAACACTTATAAACATATGCTTTTAAAAGTGTTTAGGCTATAATAAAACATTAGTGTTTTTATCTTAAGTGTTTATTTTACACCACATGATAAACATGCATGAGCGTGTTCGTTAAACGCTATTTTTAAAAACATGCGTTGTTATAAAAACTGGTTTATTTTAAACACGTTGGGGTCTGTGTTTAAGCATGTGTTTATAAACTGTTGCAAACTGAACGCTAGCGTTTTATTTTAAACCCATTTCACATCTTCAACACTACATAAACGCTAATGTTTTGACAGGTTTCGTCTCAGGCTATTTTACTTGTAAAACGCCTAAATGTGTTTTTCCATTAAACACGCCTGATAACGGTTTACGTATGTCTAAAATGAGTTTATTACTGTTGCAGACGTGACATGTATTTAATACAAAACACTATCGATTATTAATTTGCAACACTCTTCAAACACGTAGCGAAACAGATATACAGCGATCGAAGTTTTTAAAGAAAACACGCTTCTTTTCATATTATACGACGCAAGCGTTTTTAAAAATTATGTTCAAACAAAACCCTTGTGTTTTAAAAATAAATTGGTGTTTTACAGAAAGACGGACACACGTCAACAAACGAGTAGACTAAAAAAAGCTTTATTCTAGTTATAGCACAGTATAAAAGCTTGTGTTTCTGAATAAGTTTTACTACACTAAAATTGGCCAAGTTATTTTGCGACAAAAATCTAACAAAACAAACAATGAACGAAATAGCTTTTGCGACAACTGAGTGTGTATTTTTTTTTTCAGTGGGGCTATACCTAAAGCTGTACCACTCCAATATTAAACAAAAAATTGTGGGAATCAAAACTTTGAGTCAGGCCTATTCTTCAAAAATGAATTTTATAATGGTGATGAAGTCAATCAACATTGCTAGAATTTTATTTTTTACATGGTTGTTGCGACATATGATGCAACAAAAGGCGGCAACTTTCTAGCTAATCCCCCTAAGGGCGCGTTTACGCAACGACTCGCTTTTGCATTCTCGCAGCTAGAACTCAATCGCTATGGCAAAGGTGACATTGCCATGGTAACAATGTTAATGGATTAGCTAAATCCGACATCGTTTGAGTAAATACTTGCAGTCTTATAATCCGTACCAATAATATAAAGAATTCCTCATGACGAAACAATTTTCCCAAACGCTTCTGAACTCACGTTATTTGCTGTTTTCGTTGCGAGGCGGCAGACATAAAACCGCCGCCATGTTGGAATTTGAGGTGATTTCTGCTTCTAGCTGCGAGAATGCAAAAGCGAGTGGCTGCGTAAACGTGCCCTAATATACCTTTTTCGATCTCTTCGGCCACATAGTTGACTATTATTACGAATAACGTGAAATAAAATACACTAACAGGTACCGATGCTTAAAAAAAAACCATTTCGATCGTAAAGATTTACGTCAAAAACGGCTTACCATTTTATGCGGCGTTCTAACCAAATATGCCAGCGGTTGGACAAATAATACGGAATCCACGCAAACAGCAAATAATTATAATATTAGATTCTACGCCGTTCCAAATTAATAACTTTTCGTTTAAAAGTAAATAATACAAAAAAAAACTCGTTAAATTACCCGAACTCTGTGGAATGTTTCCGTGCTTGCCAGAAAGTAAAAAAAGGAGAATTTTTATTTGTTATCAGTGTTTCCAACAATATCTACATTTAATGAATTTTTTTCAATAGGTTGTCAAGAAATTTACTAATATTTACTTATATGATCCAATTAAAAAAAAAAAAAATAAGGAAACATGGATGAAAAGGGATGAAGTATTTTCACAGTAAAAATAATTTCTAACAGAACAGTGACAATAACGCTTTATTCGCTGCGGACTTCGTATCTGGCGCCATCATTGATCTATATGGCTGCAAGGTGCACTGGGTGTGCGTGCAGGTAAAAACAACAGCGTAGGTCGTCAGGCCAGAGAGGTTTTCTAAAACCTATAAAAGCTCAATTTTTATGGTTTCTTGGAAGCTGTTGCAAGTTTTAGCAAGTGAAAATCTTTTCTTTTCCGATTTACAACCATAATAAATGTTTCGAGGCGTAAGGGAATGGACAAAACAACATTGGCTTGAGAAACTTGCACTGATGTTTTTTCTCTCCGCGTATATCCAGTGCACCTTGCAGTTAGCTCAGCGACTAGGTACATATTCGAACTCCGCACTGAATATGGTGTTAACTTTCACCGCTCTATAACAGAAGCATGTAAAGACTTACGTTTTTCACGTATTCCCAATGTATTACGTGGATGTCTTTAGGCGTTTTTTAGTTTTATTTTTATTTTCGCAACCGATCACAAAATTCGTAACGAAAAAGCCTTCCTTCCAAGACAAGTGGACTTACAGTGGTAGGCAAGCTTTCATTGCATCAGCTGTGTTTCCTGTACGCGGCTATAAAGAAAAAAATCTGGCAAAGGGGAACCTCATAAGCTCCTTCAGCAACTATGTGATCTATTCTGTTCTAATTCTGATACCCCAGTTTTTCTCTCCCTTTACTACACTCCAAGAAACGTATTAAATAAAAATAATTAAAAAAAAAACTCGTGTACAAGGTTTTGGGTTCTGTGTATGGAGTACAAATTTGGTAGAAAATAAGGCACAATTTTGAATACAAAATCCTAAAGGCTGCAAATTACTGAATTGGCTCTGCAAAATTTCATATTTTCAATGACAATATACCATGGCACACTTTCAAACAGCCCCTTGACCAAAAATATGGTAACACATGGACCTATCAACTATTCACGTCTTTTATCGCTGAAAATAAAAGCGCACACGGATCCACTTATCAGCATTAAATTTCCTCCCCACTTCGTCCATGTGTTCGTTGCAGAACCTTTAATGAAAAGAAAAAATCATCATTCTTATATATTCGAGTATTTTTCTAAATTAGTCGATTCCTCATTCCCAAATCTGAGGATGCTAAGTGTGGAATAAAAAAAATCAGCCAGAGTGCACCTACTCAAATTGGTTGTGAAAGGGGTGAGGCTTAACGGCAGGAAACACATTTTTAGCTTGCGGCTGGTCAAAATTTGGAATAGCCTGTCAGGATATATTGTTCAGGGGCTGGGTCTTTGGCTGCCTTTAGGAGGCAGATCTGGAAGTGTGACCTGTCAGCGTAATGCCAGATTATAGTGCTTCTTGTTCGTCTGTATGTACGAAAATGCCTTTTTAAACCTATTAATTTTTTTCCCCCGTTATAGCCTAGGGATGTGTTATTGGGAAAATTGGCCCTTCACCATCCCAGTGCATGCACAATTTATTTATTATCGTTATTATTATAATCACATAAGAGTAACAAACAGTTAATATTTCGGCATCATGCTTGCGATGCCTTCCTCAGAATAATAATTAAATTATCAGTTATACTAACTTCCAGCCAAACAAGGAGGGGAACATCTCAGCAGCTTTGTACTGTGACCAAATAAAAAAAGGAAATTTGAAAATATAAAATGCAATTAACATCATGATTCATTAAAAGTTAAAAACCATCAAATTACTCGTGGTTTAGAAAAACCCTGGTCATGATAAAATTAACCTCCTGAACACCCTTACACTGGCCCAGGTATATACGTGGGGCATCAATGTTGTGAATGGGAAAAATTACTGCATTTTGGTACCCTTTGCTTCCCATACTTCTTCTTCCATTTCACAACACGGATGCCCCTACATATACCTGCGTCTGTGGAAATGTTTTCAGAATGTTGATTTTAGCAAGAGCAGAATTTACTATTGTGCGCAGCGCATCTTGAGTCCTACGGGTATTTTATGAGCGGCTACATCTTCCTGGAGGGAGTGGTTTTAATCGACGGCCGCCATAGTTTTTGTAACCATCTTGGATATCAACAAGGCACTCTGCTACCAAAAATATACACTCTATTATTTCTGTTCGTTCTGGGGCGAACTCAAGATAGGCGAGCGGACATTATAAACCTGGAGTCGTTTGCTGGTTTTTAGCTATTAATGATTGATAACGTTAACTGCAGTTTATATTTACAAATTTCCTTGTTTTTTGGGCACAGTACAAGATGCTCTGATGTACCATTCCTTGGTGAATGATTATATGGCTGCATGTTTGTGACTGATAATGTAATTACTGTTTTGAAGAGGGCGTCCAAAGCATGATGCCTAAATATAACGTGTAAGTTACTTTTATTTGATTGTCGTGCGACCTGGCTTATGATTTAATCCATACGACCCGTCGCACCTCTTCAAGTACGCTATAAGTGAATTTTCTATTAAAGGGACACAAATCCTTCCGGTATGCCGTGCGACCCGTTGAGACTAGCGTTTGCAACATTTACACAGGTTAGAGTTAAGGTCGCAAAATCGTCTCGCACGAAAGAAAAAAAAACACGAAAATGAATGTGTTCGCACCATTTACACACGTTTGAACTAATTGTCGCAAAACTGAGTTTGACAGGAAAGCCAACAGGGATGCATGTACCTTAAAAGGTCATACCTTATCGCTATACTCGAGCATCCTGTTCGAAATAGCCTTTGCTACATTTACATAGGTTAGAACGAATGTAGCAAAACCGTTTTCACGAGAGGAAAAATAGAAAAGGGAATGCTTTTGCAACATCTACACATCTCTGACGTAATGTTGCTAAACTGAGCCATACAAGATAACCCAACCGGGAGGAATGTACCTTTAACGAGGGACTAAAAAAAACTCTTTACAAAATTTCTCTTTGGGGCATCAGTGACGGTAAAAACAACGTTTTTGCACGATTTACCTAAAACGCTAAAAAAAAACCTTATCTACAACGCTATAAAAGCGTTTTAGCATTGACAAAAAAGAGGATATCAAAACATTTATGTTTTTACGACGTAAAGTGTGTTTAATATAAAGCACTAGCGTTTAATTTGTAACACTTTATAAACGCATGCCCAAAATGCATGTATCGGTAGAAGTTTTTAATTTACAACATGTTAAACATAATGATTACGTTCAACAGTTTTTAAATGTGTATGCGTTATAGTGCGTACAGTTAACTGGCCATTGCAAATTAGACACTTGTGTTTTATATTGAACACAGATCATGTCGGCAGAACTCTAAAAACGCTAATGGTTAGAAAGGTCCCTTCTCTCTCAGCCAAGGCAATTTGTAAAGCCCGTTTACAGGATTTTAGCTAAAGCTTCCAAAAATCGCTATTTAGTGTTTAACATTAAAGAACTTTTTAACAAGTGCAAATTAAAACAGTTTTGTTTCTTTCTTTAAATACCGACTCATTACGGAGATATCGAAATGAACAGTTCGTTCGCAAGACCTTGAAAATTTCTGGAATATATAATTTCTATCATCAGTCGTGTTTGAAACCATTTAAATATGGGACCTCGAACAATTCTCTGATTTTTGTATGATGTCTTCTTGTTAAAACTTGGCTAGAAATAATGAATCAAGTTCCATGATTGTATGTATACATATCGTATAGATAATGGGATAGGCCCCCAAATGTTCTATCGTTAAGGCAAAGGTAGATTTTCGGTTATAATCGAATTTCTATTAATTCGTATGAAGGATTTTCATTGCTGTATACAGACATATTATTCTTAATCACATTGTTAATAATACAGTTTTTATTCGAATACATCCAACGTAATGTAATTTCAACTCTGGTTGTGTCCATATGCAGAGATGATCACACAAAAATCACAGAACGCACAAAACATGTCTGTACGATCAAGGGACAGTAACGTGCCATTTGGACAAGTTAGCTACAAAATCAATAAAGCTAGGCTACCTATGGAACCCATCGCGCATTCAACTATTTTTAAACTTTGCTGACGAGAATAAATCTGAACAATGCACAATAGATTAAAAACTTGCACACACACACACACACACACACAAACACACAACATCAGCATAACCATGAAGAGTTTAGACAAAATTTTGAATTCATTATATCCCTAGCATTTTTCTTACTGAAGCTACCCCACCATCTTGACTGAGGCATGTGCTCGTGCTCATGTCGATTATAGCATGTAAAAGATCCAAGATATTTCTTAGAAATATTGCTCCTCTCCGTCCCGAGATAACCTCAGCAACTGAAAAGGACATGAATTCGACTACTTTTTTTTTTATCTGTCAGACTTTCGCTATCCTATAGTGTGAACGCACGCCTTCATCATGAACTGCCTTTCCACTTACTCGTTATTTTTTAGTGAACGATTTTCAACCAATAAAAAATAAAAACATAAATTTTTCCGAACGAAACGTATTCTTCACTTGTATTTATCAAAGTAGTTCTTTAAATTCGTTATCGTAGTTACCACCAACCGATACTACGCATTAAATGGCCCATTTTGTCATGGTATCTTATCAAATTTTATTTTCTCGTCTTTTACTTGTACTGAACAAGAAAATTACTGAACAAGAAAATTATCGCAAAAAAATGTAAATAACCGAACGTGCAGTTTACAAACCAAACAGGTACATGAACAACAACCTTGAAGTCATTTAAAGGTCAACTATGAAAACATACACAAGGACTGACGTAAGCCACCTTTCATCCTCGTCGTTTCATAATGAACTACGTTTTTTGTTGTATATTGTTTCGCTGCTACATTTGTATGATATGCAGCATATATTTTGTACCTCATTATTTAATCACAATTTAAGTCATTTAGGATAAACGAAAACACAGTACGTACGCAACACACAAAATTACACACGTATGGAAGAGCCTTGTTCGGTAAATCATTATTAGGGTACAATTGCAGTGATCCAGAATTCGTTGGTTCAAATTCCCTGCTTTAAAACCTTATAAATCATTATTTTTCATTTTCCCATTTGCACAGCATTGAACTTTCTTGTAAAATTAAAGCTAGGTCCTTCACGGTCGTTGCTTTAATCATTATAGACCTACGGTACCAATATACAAGCCCTGTACTTGGAACAGAAATAGGCATCATAGTGCTGACTTGTTTTGACACACGGCCAATTTTTGTCAAATCAGTTGAAGGCGAAAAGACAGCCTCGCTGAAGTTATTCTAGTTCAAATCACTGTATTATGTAATCTGTGGGGCATTTTACATTTGTTTAGAAATTCGGGGTACATTGGCACCCATTTTTAGCGTATTTTTTTTTTTTATTAATTTCTTTGAGCCTTAAGTCTGCCGAAGCAACTTAATGCTTGTATGGCTGAACCGGCTCAATTTTGAACATTACCAGACTTTTAGAGGAGGAGAAATATCTGGTAAAGGGAGGTGCCAACCCGGGGATTCGATCCGAGAAACCTCCGATCATCGTAGGGGGCCGAAAGATTGTTCAGAATTTGCCAGAATAGTTCCCATAGCCGCTGAAAGAGCATGGTAGCCTCTCACGCTATCCTGGCCGGCAGTCCTGGTGGGGACTTTGCCAAGGTCCTAGTTGGCCTATTTCTTTTAAAACTTTGGGATTCTGAAATAGGGCCTTGGCTTTTGTGAAACTTGATACTTTAAAATCCTCTAACGTCAACCATGGTCTCACTAAAGTAGTGCGAACTTGAGAGCGGGGCTTGCCAATTCTTAGTTTTAACTTTGATTTTATTTAATTCATCAAAGTGCCTAAACGCATTACGTGACGTCAGTTATAGTGTACAAATGAGATGTATAAATCCAGATATAAGATATAGTCTAGTTTTCAAATCATAACAAGTTACAATAAACATGGTAAAAATTTATAATAGTTATAGATCTAACAGCTCAATTGAAATATAACAACACAATAACAGTTACCGTATGCTTTGCATTGTGTCGTACAGTATTCTGCACATTTTCTGCTTGTCAATACGTTAACACGGTCACTGAATCACAAGTCACAATACAAATTAGTAGTTAAATCTGATAGCTTAATTGGAATATAACAACGCAATTACAATATACTTTGTTATTTACTAGAGTAAACTGCACACTTTCTGTTTTATAAATAGCTAAGTGAATTAACATAATCAATGTAAAGTTGGTGGTTAAATATATTAGCATCTAGGTGGTTCTTAAAAAGAGTTAAAACAAAAACCAATCTTCCACATTCTTTGTTAATTAGTTAATGAAACCAGTAAACAACAATTTAATCACGTGCTAACATGTGTTAAAATAAAACATATTTAAAGCACTCCCAAAAAACGTGTTTCTATTTTTCATCTGTGACGTGCATATCACGTGACTGGGCTAATCCAATCAGACGGCCAAACAGCCGTTGTTTTCGTTCGTCATTGGCTAACTCATGGTGACGTCACGGCAAACAGCCATTGTGCATGGTTTAATAAATGCGGTTTACTAATGGCATGCCCTGAGAAGAAACCTGTCAAAACGTTAGCGTTATATAGTCTGTTGCAGCCGTGAAGAGCTTTTAAAATAAAACAATAGGCGTTCATTTTACAACACTGTATAAACACATGCTTAAAACACATCTAACGACAAAAGGTTATAAAACAAAACAGGTCTGTTTTTATTGAAAATAAATAGGGAGTAAAAGCCATTAAAGTGCACAAGATAACAATTTCACTCGACAGTTCGAGTCACCTCAAACTCATTATCAAGATTATAGATGATAACAAAAATATTTACTAAGAAGTAGAAGTCATTAAAAGGCGTACAGTAATTTCCGAAACCCATTTTCATCAGACAGAACCAAAATTTGTTTAATTTTTAAAATTAAAAATTTTTTAACTTTTTACTTTGCTCTTTTGGTTCTCTCCGATCTCTCGAATTTTATTTTTATTTTTTAAATTTAAAATTTGTTAATTTTTACATTGCTTTTTCGGTTCTCTCCGATCTTTTGAAATTTTTTTAATTTTTCAAACTTAAATCGAGTTTTTTTTTTAATCAAGTGAAATTGTTATGTTGTCCACTTTATAGGTTTTTATTCCTTATTAATCGTACTAGGGCTTTTTAATTCGATCGATTTTTTAACGCATGTTTTTGAAAAGTGTGTTTACAAAAAATGCCGATGTTTACGACGTCTTGTTAAAATAAACACTACTGTAATAAGAAAAAATATACTAATGTTTTACATTAAACATTCCCGTCTCTACATTTGTTTTAATCACGTGCTAAGCATTTTAGCACTAAGAATTTTAGCGTTTTTAGCATTTTAGCGTGCAAATCATTTTAGCGTGCAAATCATTTTAGCATTGTTAGCCATTTTAGCGTTTTTAGCATTTTACCTTTTTTTTTTTTAGCATTTTAGCGTGGTAAGCATTTTAGCGCTTAGAATTCTGAAAACAGAACAGGACCGAGAACATTGCCTTGAGGAACCCTTTTAGAAACCCCAACGCCATTCATCTTTCAACCCATGATGTCTGTAAAACGTTTTTTTTTTTCAGATAAAAACGTATAAAAAGCTTTAGTAAATGTAGTTAAAATGTGTTTATTTTAGAACACATGTCTTTACGGTGTACTGGTATAATCTGTTATATAGCCTGAATAAAAATCGTTAGAAAATCGTTCTAAATACGCAAATCACACCACCTTGTCGCACATCATCTTAATTCTGTTACATTTCGTGCCAAACAGACAAACACGCATGCTTAACATTATTCTCTAAAAAATAAATCGTAAAACTCAGTTTAATAAGTTTTATTTAATTTAAATAAAATCGGTGGCGACCAGTTCTCTTATCCTGCTTTTACTCCAAAAAATGTATAAGTCCTTTGTACACAACCGCCATGCTGATATGAAAGGCACAGACGTATAGGCCTACTTTTAAAATTCAACTTCAGTTAGGCTAATTTCATTTCGAAGGCAATGACGTAATGGAAAATCCTGCATTCATTTATATTTTTTCAACGTTTAAAATGTTCGGCACCTGTATTGGACGTCCTCAGATACAGCACTCTAAAAATAAAACACAGTATAACCTAACATTCTGTATGCCTAAAGATAAAAGCGTTACAATGAAACCCCCACCATTCGATGCAAACGATTAGGCCTAAATCTCGGAATGCAAAGAAAACTTGCATACCTAAATAACATTTTCAACCGTTCAGCAACATTTTACAGTGAACGTTTGCAAAAAAATTAAGCCTGTGAGGCTTTGAAACACTCCTAACGCAGGAAAATGCGCGTGGACCCCCAAATACAGTTTCCAGTTTCACAAATCCAGACAGCGTATGGCCGATTTTTTTTCCCTCTCTTCTTCTTCTCCCTTTTTCTCTCCCCTTTCCCCAAACGCGGCCGCCGCCATTTTAAAACGCGATTGGGGCTTGAGAGAGAGCAGCTAACGCTTTGCATTGGTTGAATTGGTAGGCCCCCTGCGCTCACTCCCATGCTGTGCAGTGTAGCCAAGCACCATACCCATCCCCTTAAAGGCCACAATTCCCGTACTTATATTTTCGGGAAAGGAAGGGGGAGGGGCTGGGTAGGGGGTTGGGGGTTTACAGTAAACTACATCACGAACATTGGAGGCGAAGGCAATGTCACTTTTTAATTACGGGCCCCAAAGTTGAAGCAGAATGCGCCGTCTTAATGATAACCCGTATTAGAGAAATTTAAATTTTAACGGGCCAATTTGAATGTAAATGAAGAAGAAGACAGTGCTCGTTTCCCTCTCTGCTCCCTGCCACTTACTGCCTCCCAAAAACGTCGTTTCGTAAAGAATCCCTTCGTAATGATAATCAAAATTACTGTCATTATCGTACACTCCAAGTTGTACACCTAACGTTATAGCCACCCGTTGGCTGAGTAGCGAGAGGGCTTTTTTTTTTTTTTGCATATAAGCCGCTCATCTGGAGGCTCAGGCGTGTTCTTAAAATTTAACCTTGAAGGGCTTAATCCAGCCACGCACTTTACGCATAATGTGAAAAGCTCTTAAAATTTTCGCTTTTTGACATGCTTGGGAATTGCCAATCCCCTCTGAACATTTTGTTTTAACGCTGATTAAATTCAGATGTAAGCTGCTAACGCACAAATGTACTTTCCGAGCACATATCACAATTTTTGGGGGGGCTTGAGGAGGAATTCATGCTAACAAAATACGGTAACAGACTTCAATCACTTCGATTATTCTCCATTCTTCCTCGAAAACACATGAATTTATATATATTTTTTCTTCCCCGACAGGAAGTGGAACATGTTATAGGTAATACGAATGTGAAACTGTCTACTTTGTCATTAGTGATCACCCGAGTGCCTATTTAGTGCTTTAATTCTGGAAACAGAACAGGGCCGAGAACATTGCCTTGAGGAATCCCTTTAGAAACCCCAACGTCATTCATCTTTAATCGTCAGTATCCTCCGACAAAGAGTGTAAGACAAAAAAAAGAAAATGTCAGACGAAAGTGAAACTCATCTATGTTGTTGTTTGCAGCCCCTTATACGTACGAAAACTTAATTATTATTTTTTTTTTTATAATTATAAACTATTAATGACACGGCTCTTAACAGGAGCCATTAAGCCTCATCGCCCCCCCCCCCCTCTTAACAGGACTTATTTGTTTGAAATTAGTTACATATTCTAGAACAATTTTGCATTTACAATTCTGAAAACAGAAGCGGGTAGAGAACAGTGCCCTGAGGAACCCCTCTTCTGGTAATACGCAGTAATGATTGTGTGTCGATATGCACACAGTAATCCAATAACCCCCTAAAATTTAAAGTTTGGAACTTAAAACACTATATACACTGAACTGAAATTAATCCTTATTTGGGGAATTACAGTAACGTCTGAATTTTTCCGTACAGCAAATCGTAAGTCTCTTAAATGAAGTGACCTAGATTTGCTATAAAATAAATTCAGTCTTAAAGGCGGGTTGTCACCAACTGAAAGCTTGCAGCACCTACCGCCATCTAGCGTTTGATCCCAGCAACAAAGGAATGGACAAAGAGATGTCTATTAACGCAGTAAATAAGCCACGCGTGGTCCTTTAATTATTGAGTAAGAATTTGGTACGTCGTCGTGGATCTGGATGCAAGCTATATAAAGGTTTTTACTGCCGCTTGATGGTGCCACGGTCTTTTCTTTATATCCTACCGTGGCGCTATCTAGTGGCAGTAATATCGTTAACCTTAACAGGTTGCTTCCAGGTGCACGGGGACGTACCAAATTTCTACTCAATAATTAAGGAGGCACTTGGCTTGTTTATTGAGTTAAAAGATATTTCTTTGTGCATTCCTTTGCTTGCTGCGAGCAAGTGCTATACTTTGTTCCACATTATGTTTTCAGAAAACTGACTGTATGATGACACGTTTTCCTCCAATACGAGTGCAAAAAATCCGTAAACATCCCATTCGTAAACTCTAACAGTAACTTTGTTAAGTATACAAGTGTAATATCCACATGTTTTTGCACTCTTAGTGAAAGGAAACGAGTCGTCATACAGTTAGTTTTCTGAAAACATAATGTGGAACTACATAGCGCTACAACTACAACTACATAGCGCTAGATGGCGCTATTTGATGCAAATTTTCGTTTGGTGGCAACCCACCTTTCATATATATAATTACTTCAGAAAATAACTGAACCTTTTCAGGAGATAGCATGCAAGCACTATCAATTAGTTCATTTGTGTTATAATGACATACATGAATGTATTTTCATGTAAGGTGTTACGAAGGATCCAAAATGGCATAAGTTATAACGATCCTGTGGCATAAGTTAAACACAGGATTTCTTGTCTTTCTGATTATTCACACAAATAGGCCTATTTTTTATTTTTTTGGTTCGTCTGCTTGTGTTATTCACTAACCAAACATACTAAGCAAATGCCAAAATAGGTCAAAATCCAAAGTAATTTTTCCCCGAAGGCTCAAGGCGCTCGATTCATGAAACACAGGATTTCTTGTCCTTCTGATTATTTACACAAATCAGGCTATTTCTGTTTTTTATTTAATTATGTTAGTGAGTATTCACTAAACAAAGGTACTAAACAAAAAACAAAACAGTTCAAAATCTAAAGTAATTTTTCCCCTAAGGCTGAGGAGCTCGATTCATGAAACACAGGATTTCTTGTCTTTCTGATTATTTACACAAATCAGGCTATTTTTGGGTTTGTTTATTTGTGTTAGTGAGTATAGTCACTAAGCAAAGGTACTAACAAAAGAACAAAATAGGTCAAAATCTAAAGTAATTTTTCCTCTAAGGCTCAAGGACCTCGATTCTTGAAATACAGGATCTCTTGTCTTTCTGATTATTCACACAGTTAGGCCTATTTTTTGTTTGTTTATTTGTGTTGGCGAGTATGATTCATCAACCTAAAGTTATCAGAAAGGTCAAAATGCAAAATCTCTTTTCCCAAAACAAGGAGTGATCAGAAAAACACAAGTAAAACCCCCTGGTGCCCTCTGTGTGCGATCTGCCGAACTTGTAATTGTCTCCCTAGCATGGCTTTGTTCCAAACTCTCCAAAACCTATGGTTAGAACTAGGGTGGTATCTGATCGCCTTCCAACCTCTAAGTTTCATTCTTGATTAATGAACACAACCTTGGCGTGTGAACGCTTTTGCAGCAGAGGATACTGCGAGGCACAGATCTATTCTGGTATCTAACCTTTTAAAGATTGATTTTAATTTAAATGAAAGTCTGTGGATCACTAATACAGACTTTACGAAAAACACTATTTTTGTGAGAAAAAAAAACAACAACAGATTGTATGAAAAGTCTAACCAACCCTTATCGCTATCAAGTGTAAGAAAAAAAAAAGTTTAAAATTTAAAAACAGCATTGGCTAAAGAATAGGAAGTAGACTACAACAAATTTAAAGTTAGCAAAACTCGATTAGAGGTCAAATAATTGGAGCGTAGCTCCGCTATGAAGATACTCCAATGTAACCTTAGACCGCGCATCACGCGAAATCCACAAGCCAAAAATCCACAAGCCGAAATCCAAGCCACTTATCGCATGCAGTAGCACGGGCGGCTGGACTACGTTTATCAAAAAAAAAAAAAAAATCCGGACTCGGACATGGGTTGACGAACCATCAGGGTGACAAAACGGACCAATCGCAAGAGCCAAAATCCAAACAACAACGATTGTTAGAAGATTGATTGTTGAAAGATTGATTGTTATTGTTGAATTCTCTTATGGCCTCACTAGCAGACATGTGTCTGTTAAATGTTAAGCAACTAAAAGCAGATTTGGTAAGTCTGGGCTGATCCCGATTACCGATTCAGAATGCCTCACGTAATTCCTTACCTATACATTTGCAATATCGGCAGAAATCGGGATCGGTATACAAAACCCGAGAGATCGGTAATAAACCAAACTGAAGGTGCTTTCACATTTCGTCGACCGATTTTGACGTTGGAATACACCATTTTCAACGTTTTTTTCACCACATTTCCAATGGACCAAACCCCAAGAAGCAGGCTGTCTCTTATTGAAAAACTAAAAGTGAAAACGATGGTTATCCACATTCACAGAGAGAAAGATCCATCAATAACGTTTTCATGGTACTCTCCAGCTAAGTTACTAGCTACCTTGGCCGCCTTTGCCTGGTGGAATGACGACACTATACATGCAAAGGCCGACCCTTTTCAGCCAAACATCTAAACAGCAAAGAAAGCGGAACCTGCTCCATTATGTCGACAGCGAAAATGACGACGGCCCTTGTTATAGATGCGAAGTAACTTTCACCACTGAGACCGAACCCGAGATATTAATTTAGCAGCGTAAAAAAATTATTTAGATAGATTACATCATACGAATTGAAGAAGAAAATACTAAAAGCATCATGTTCCCTTGTTTTTAGTAGCAAATCCAAATACATAACCTGCATACCATAACCATAGCGACCTCACTAGCAGATATACCTGTTTGTTAACTGTAAACAACTAAAAGCATATTTTGTCACGTTGAGGATAAATTCCAATTTTGCTGATGCAACCGCTCATTGGGCAATGGGAAATATGAAAATTATCAATGTGAAAGTTTATAGACATAAACTTCCTCCAGAAAAAAAAGGGGAGACGAAGATAAGACACTGTGTCTTTTTGTACGTTCACAGTCCTATGAACTGTGATATCCACGCACCCAAAACCAAAACTGGTAAAAGAGAAGCCGCCATGTTTCTGAAAAGGCTCGGCCTTTGAAGGTAGTGATATCATTCAACCAAGGAAACCTTGCCAAGGGTAATTCTTTTAGCCAAGTTAATCGCATCGAATAATTCTTTGGATGTTAAATGAAAACTTGGAATATTGCTACTGCGAGTAGCAGTGTTCTACTTATCATTTAACTATCGTACTATTAGTCGGGTGCAATTAACTTGACTAGTAGAATTAACCTTGGAGGCCTTTCCCTGGTTGAATGATATCACTACTTTCAAAGACCAACCCTATTGGAAACTTGGCGGCTTCTCGTTTACCAGTTTTGGTTTTGGGTAGATTTTGCTTACAATAATGAAGCCCTAACCAGACTGGCTGCTCGCGGCTGCACGGACTCGCAGTATGGTGTCAAAAAGACTTCAATATTGGTCCTTAACGCAACACCAACCATACGATTGCAGCAATTTTGACCTTGTATAGGTACGCAGTCACGCATTGCTTCGCACGAAGTTTTCTTCTGTCTGGAGAGGCCTTGAACACGAAGACGTAAGTATGCAGCAAGACAAGAACAGCACGAATGAAGAATTGTTTCTTTGCCCATTGGTAAATAATGCGAGTTCGGTACGCTTCTCGATAGAGATTAACAGCCGTATTCCAGAAATCCACTCAAGTGTGAGTGTGAGAGGGCAAATATGAGTGCAAAAATCTAAGGTATAGGGTCAACAACTTTAGTACAGCCACTAAAGCGAATGTGAGTGTCCTAAGATCTAAGGATATTTCTACAGATGCGTTTTGACCCATACACTCACTTTTAGCCCCACTCACACTTGAGTGGATTTATGGAATACGCCTGTATCAGCCGTATTCCAGAAATCCACTCAAGTGTGAGTGTGAGAGGGCAAATGTGAATGCAAAATCTAAGGTAAGGGTCAACAATTTTAGTACAGCCACAAAAGCGAATGTGAGTGTCCTAAGATCTGAGGGTATTTCTATAGATACGTTTTGACCCTTTTAGCCCCACTCACACTTGATTGGATTTATGGAATACGCCTGTATCAGCCGTATTCCAGAAATCCATTCAAGTGTGAATGTGAGAGGGCAAATCTAAGGTAAGGGTCAACAATTTTAGTACAGCCACAAAAGCGAATGTGAGTGTCCTAAGATCTGAGGATATTTCTGCAGATGCGTTTTGACCCTTACACTCACTTTTAGCCCCACTCACACTTGAGTGGATTTATGGAATACGCCTGTATCAGCCGTATTCCAGAAATCCACTCAAGTGTGAGTGTGAGAGGGCAAATGTGAGTGCAAAAATCTAAGGTAAGGGTCAACAATTT
>JAHWFP010085404.1:80917-118875 GCA_023313725.1 Lithobius niger | reverse complement strand
AAAACCTTTCAAAGGCCATTACGCTAATAACTTTATACGGATGCACTTTAGAAAACTGGTGTGACACAAGAAATCATGTTTATTGGAAGTCACGAAAAACTACCAGCCAAACACGGACTGTAAATCGGTGAACAAATATTACGTTATAGACAAAATAAATTGCTATAAATAACCACAACGTCTCAAGCAGTACAGCAAAGTGCCAATTGCTTGAGTGCCTGGCAAGTTACACTTGGTTTTGGAAAATCCATGGATTTGTAAATACTTACACTTATACAAATGCTTATCGTGAGTTGTGCTACATACTCGCGTCTTTGTGTTTATTGCTGTTAGCAAAATCGTACAAAAACCCCATAAGGGTAACGGGCCCCATCAAGTTTTCCCCATAGAAAGTAGTGATATCAGAGCCAAAATGGCTGCCACCAAGTTTGTGGTCCGAACCGTGATCATCTTAACTGACAATCAACGAGGTGTCAGTTAAGATTAAGATCACGGTTGGGACGGAAAACTTGGTGGCAGCCATTTTGACTCTCATATCACAACTTACTATGGCGAAAATTTGATTGGTCCCTTTACCCTTATGAGATTTTTGTACGATTGCAACCCTTTTGGTTTTCTGGTTTTGATTTACAAACGTATTCCAGAAATCCACCAAGTGTGAGTTGGGCTAAATGTGAGTGTAAGGGTCAAAACTCATCTATAGAAATACCCTCAGATGTTAGGACACTCACATTCCCTTCCGCGGCTGCACTAAAATTGTTGACCCTTACCTTAGATGTTTACACTTACATTTGCCCTCTCACACTCACACTTGAGTGGATTTCTGGAATACGGCTGTAAGTGTTAGTAGTATTGATTGTGAGCTCCTTGTGAAAATATAATTGTAAATCATTTCTAGAACAGCCTAAAGAAAATCGACACTTTGGTTCAATGTTATTCACTGATTCTACGATGAATTGTTAATTTTGTATTTTAGCTGTCGGTGGAACTGGTGACCCATCTGGGCCTGAGCTCTGGAATAAGTGAGCTAAACTGTTGTTGATTATTGTATTATTAAAGCAAAATGCTAAAGGAGGGGGGGGGGGAGGAAATAACCCAGTTTGGGCTTGTGCTCCCTAAAAACAAACAAACAACAAGAACAATAACAACAAAATTGTGGGTTTTCCGCTTGGATTTCTGCCTCCATCTCAACGTCTTGGCATGATAACTCGGTTTTGGTTCATGGTCTCTTAAAGCCAACAAGAACAACAAAATGCTGTTACTGCTCTTAAAATAATACTCAGATTGATTGGTAACTTTGAATTTACCTTTCCCCTAACCCCCAACCTAGCAAAAGGTAATTCCCTAGTGGTGTAGGGACGCATCCAGGGAAGGTGTGCCTGTTAACATAAACGATGCCAGAGTTTATTTAATCATTTTTTTGTTATTATTTATTTATTATTATTATTATCATTCTATTTTCTGGTGGTGGCCTGAGTGTTGGGGTCAGGGCAGCCGGCGAAGGGGAGACGTGAAATATTTGGGGGGAGGGGTCATGGCTCACCCAGGCCCACCCCTAGCGCCGTCTCCGTATAAAGCCTAAAAATGTGCACAAAGAAGCAAAATGACACTTAATTGGAAAAGACAGTGCCAGCGGTCGCCATGCTTATACACATTTTATCTAGGTAGGACTGACCTTAATGTTATCACTGAATCTTGGTGTGCGACACACTAGCATGTGACAGGCTCTTCAGAACTCAGTAACTCAGTAATGACGTTGTGAGTTACAACACCTACACAATCCCAAAACTTGTTATAAGGACGTTTTGGTCGTATAATGAGATTTTAGGCATTGCAAAGCACAACGTCTACAAACGCAACGTCTAAAATCAGTCTTCCAAGGACGAATATTTGTAGATGTTGCGTGTTTAAACGTCTACAGAACAGGTGTTGTAAACCACCCACAACGTCTACAGGTGTTGTAAGCCACACCATCTGTAGGTGTTGTAAATCAAAACGTCTATGCGTGTTGTAACCATAGCATCTGTTGGTGTTGTAAACCACAACGCCTAAAACACCTAGCAAGGCACTGAATGACGTCACGAATATAATTAAGAGTAAACGTTCTGCTTACCAAAATATATTAAGGACGACTAATGCACAGTAACTCTTTGGTTGAGTTTGGTACTAATGTGTAGTTAAACCATCAATATCAGTAAATATTTGTCTTCCATTTAATTCATTTAAAACTGTTCTGACATTAGGGACGAATTAATAAAAAGTACCCAAGCAATTCAAAAACCACAACAAATGTACAGTTGCTTCTGAAAGTGGTGGTTCAACAAGAATTTCTATGGATTGAAATCCCCGTTTGTTCGGTGTTTTGGGACAATACGGTCAGCTTCTTGACTCGTGATCCTCATTTTCCCTTTGGGTTTGTAGGGTGACCAATCTGCTGTAAGTCTTCCCACCGACGTTTGAAAATGACAAAACAAAGATCGATGATTTATGGCATAACACAAAGGTGTGCGTTGTAGGTGTTGTAAATCACAACGTGTTGTAAAAAAAGAGACAAATAGGTATTGTGATAGACGTTCTGAATCACAACGTCTATTTTTACAGGATGTAGTTTTTGCGAATTGATGTTGCCCATATCGTATTCATCTATTTTTAATCTTTAGGGTTAATGATGTTTATTGATGCCCTACTATTCCCATTTAACTCTATAGTGCTTCCGCTAAAATTTAGCTACATTATGACCTTGACAGAAACAATTAAGGTCATTTACTTTACTCTCATCCGATTCCTCAACTTTTGTCATTAATATTACACATTTTTTAAAACCATCTTATGTTGTTTGAAAGTATTTAACTGTGTCCAGACTTTTTGGATGCTATACTTAGTAGTCTCAAATGGACAGATGATCCTTCACTACCAACATAATTATACCTTTTTTTTAATGTTAAAGAGGACGAGAAAACATCTGCATTTATTATCTTTTTCAGATTGCCATTATCGTGACAGTGCAGGGCAACGATACAATAGCTATAGACAACGTCAAGTATTTTGGTAAGAAAACGCATTTGAAATACCGTCGTTTTTTAATTCTTCCGTTTCAAAATATTTAGGCAACTACTCAATGAACGACGTGCACTTCGTAGGAACGTTGCATATAAGAATGAGCTGAATACAAATGCAGTTTTTTAACACTGTTCTTTCTGTTTTATTTTATTTTATTTTATTGAGCATGGAATCCTTTACACTATTCGCTCAAAGTAACACTGCATAACACTACTTACACTACTTACGCTAACGCACAGACCTTCCAGAAAAAAGGATAACCCGCCCAAGTACACCGAACAAGCCACAGAACAAGCCTGCATAACGCTACCATCAGCAAGGTACTTATAGTGTCCGCGGCCCATCTTGAGTTCACCCCAGAATGAACACAAATAATCGATTGTACATGTTTAGTCGCAGAGTGCCTTGTTGATATCCAAAATAGTTACAAAAACAATGGTGGCCGACGGTTAAAGTCGCGCCCTCCAGGAAGACGTAGCCGATCATAAAATAAGTGCAGGACTTAAGATACACCGCGCACACTATACTGTTTGCACTTAAATGAACAATGCAAAGCAGTTGGGTGCTGGCAGTGCGACATGTCAGTGGATCTGGTACCGAATACTAAACTAGTCGCAGAAGGGTGTATTTTTAAATATTTTGCGCGCATTGTCGCAGCTAAAAGTTCGTTGCAAGTCCAGGATATAGACAAATATTTGTTGCCATGGTGATAGTCCATTGGTAACCACGAACATTGCAGCTAATCGCGAACATGTTGCAAAAACTCTTCTTAGTAACAAATCGCCCAATCTCCCATAAAAATCTTCTCTTTATAAATCGTCCTCTTAAGAAAAAAAATCTTCCCAGGTGGTGATACCCATCAGATGCAAAACCTTAACAGCAATTAGAGAACATTTATTGATTTATTAACATTTCATAGGTCGCCAATATTTCGTGAAGTTAGGTTACATTTTTTTAAAGGCAAGGCAAAAATTATTCTTTGCTTTGGTTTTATTTGCTAGGAAGATTATTTTTTTCCTGGGAGATTTTATTCTAGAGAACATTTTTTTCGTGGGAGAATTTTACGGGGTGATTATTACTAAAACCACCTTGTCTTCCATAACTGACTATTTCGTTGCGAATTTAGAACCAAAATCAACGCCATTCTCAAATTTCAGACAACGTAAATAGGTTAGCATCTGTATTTATTTAACTCTTGTTGAGCCTTTGGCTTTCCCCATCTTTAAATTTCAGGTTACTTCTGTAGGGTATAGGGCTGCGAGAATCCGTTGGTCGATTGTTGCTAAAACGCATCTTAAAGGAGCATTTACGCAACGATCTCGCTTTACATTATGTAGCTTGATCTGAAATCATTTGAAATAACATGGTGACAGTTATGGCACAGCCGGCTCACAACGAAAACATGAATTCAGAAGCGACTGGGGAAATAGTTTCTTCAGGAAGAATTCTTTAACTACTATTGTCACATATTACAGGACTGCAAGCATTAACCCAAACAGGGTAGCATTGTTACCACGGCAATGGCACCTTTGCCATCACAACTAAATTCTAGCTGCGAGAAGGTGAAGCGAGATGATCGCGTGAACGTGCCATCTTTGCGAGGTTGTTGGATAAATGAGCCCAAAGGCATTGTGTTTTGAGGCAATCCATTCATTTGAAAAAAAAAAGGATAATCGTCGAATTAACGTCCTTTTTTCAACTGCTAAGGTTATATCAGGACGGAGAGGAACAATTTTGCTGGGAAATACCTAGGATATTTTACATGCCACAATCAACATGAGCACGAGTGCATTTCTGCGGCCCTTCTCTTCCGGATGCACAAGAGTGGGATGAGGCCAGGATTGAACCTGGGACTTTTGGCTTAGATGGTCATACTACCCATTGAGCCATCCAGCCCCTAACCCCCAACTGGTATACTCATTTGGTATTATGGGATTTGGTATAAACCATCGCATGCAGTTCACACATGTAGATACTAAGTTTGTTGAAAACCCAGTGTTATACAATACAAATGATTGTAGTTTCGTATTTTGTGTTGGGTGTAAAAAAAACAATGTACATTTTCTCTCCTTTGTTAATCTCAACGTTCTATTTTTTTTCAGAAATACCGGGAGGTCGGAGATAACAGAATCAGTGATAATAATTCATAGCACCAACAATGTTTCACTCACTCTATTAGGCCTATTACAAATGTTCAATAACCCCATTGTAAAATTGGCCAATTATTTTACAAGAAGTAATTGAAATGCATTTGTGTTTGATCTTGTGAAATAAATTGTTTTTTTTTTTGCCAAGCCGTTTACTTAACTCGAATCGTTGCTAACATGCACTGCATCCAAATAAGATTTAGGGTAGCCAGCAACGAGTTACAGTGTAGTGCTGTTTTAGATACGAGATGTGTGGGTGTCTTTCGTTCTCACATATAACGCCACGGAGCACCTTCCAACATTAGGGTCCCGGAAAGTTTACATACCAAAGCTGGTCCTTCGGAATACCATCTGTCTCGCAGGCATGGGTGAACTTAGTGGCACATTACTATCAACAGTAAACTTTGAAACACTCTAATGATTAATGCTCACAATAACAGATGGTCATTGAGCTTGTGGAGAGTATGGACTGCCCAAGTGCGGGGGCAAATCCATTTCCATCATCACTGGAAATTCCGAGGCTGCCTTCTCCAATACAGGTGAGAGAGAATTATAGAAGCACTATTATAAAAAAATATCAGGTATAATGTCACATTCCCAAACACTCTGTGAAAAAGCAGGACGAATCTAAGTCCATAACGTCGAACCAACTTCGTATTACAAATTTCCCTAAGGAAAATTTATAAATCCGAGAGTTCTAGCTTCTTATCTCACCTGCAATCCCGAATCTATAAGTTTTGACCGGTTTCAGAGAATGATGTTTTTGCAGTCAGTGACGGCGTTAACTGATTTCTCTGTTGGGCCTTTACATTGCCTCGAGATAGGGAAAGCACACATACAGGAATTTTCATTTCACTGTTAAGAAATAGTTTGCTTAGTGTTTCTTTTGTAAGTGTGTGTTTTATCAAGTGGGCAGACCGAAGATAGTTTAATAAGGTAATTTCACCAGATACGCCAGCATCGCGCTTGGTTTTTGTAGCTGCGCTTAATGCTTTTCAGAATCACTTCCACCTGCCATTTGAGGCAGGGAAGTATGGGGTTGATGTTATGTGGCAAATTCCACATTCACTAAGGTTGGCTTTGAATAATTCTTCTCTCATAAACTGTGAGCCATTATCCCTTACCAGTAGGTTCACAAATACAACATAGTGAACATTCTCAAAACTTTTTATGATTTTTATAGAAATTGTTTTTTTCATCACATAAATAAATGAAAATTGTAGAGTGCATCTTTTATTACGAAAACATTTTTCAATCGATGGCCCGGCAAAATCAACGTGAATTCTGTACAATGCATGAGTGGGGAATTCCCAAGCTTGCTTTTTAGTAGATACTCCGATTTTTTTTTTACTTTGGCAAGGCACACAAGATTTAACTAGTAATGATAAACATATCCACATACAAGTAGACACACAAAATTCAAATTCAGTTGAATATTCGACCTGTTCACTTCGCTCACTCAGCCAATAGCGTCTAGTAACATAACCAGTAATATCAATGATCTTGGAGCATCTCAATTATTTGAGTGTTCCTCCAGGACCAGGAGTTCGTGTATCAAATCTTGAAGTGAAGTTTCAAGAAGCGGAACTTGTTTGTTCGCACAATTCTGGCTATAGCATTCAGTTTCGCGTTCAGGTAAGAGATGACAATTGCATTCAGTGGGAAAGAAAAGATCAATTTGATGAACGTTCATCTGAAACAAGGGGAAAAAATGTCTGTTCAGGAATTTTACAACTAGGAAATAACCCAGATGCAGGAAAATCCTTGGCCCGGGGGTCAAGAAATTTCTGACAAGATTCATGATGCACCAGTACTGAGGTACTACGGTGCTTAATTTATAGCTGAAAACCTAACAAGCTTCATTCTTCAATTCACGAACACAAAGCTGCCACTGTACAAAAGAAAATGGTTGTTCCTGGATCAGGGTACGTATCAGATTTTTACGGTATGCCCTTTCTAGAAGAAAACCTGTTTGTTGAATATGTATATGTTGTTCGTGCATTGCAAGTAAACATGGTAATCAGTGTGAATACTGTTTCAGACACCTTTAGTTTCTACCTGTCTGCCAGAGAATACTACCACCAATCACAGATAACACTCTACCCAGGCACTAACCAATGGACTGTTGGCCTGTGGTATACATGCCTAAATTAAACAACAGTATGTGATGTGAAGCCCCGTAGATCGTTTAACAAAGAGTTGGCTCTGGAAGAAGGGCTGGTGACTGCACATCTGTGATACTTGCTGAACTTTGATCATGTAAGTGCAATATGGCATAAATACAAGAATTGTGAAAGAGATTCAAAGATATCAAACCCATATGCACAGTACGATTGGACAATGCTTCTACTGAAAGGTAAACTGAATACGTACTTGAACTGAACTTGGAGAAATAGTCTGTGGACAACAACCCGTCATTATGTGGCAAAAAAACTGATAAACTTAAAGCTATTGCTGCAAGAGATCTAAGAAAGACTTCTTCGAATGTTCGCACGATGTTGCTTGCAATGTCGATTCATTTGTCAATGTTGAAAAGTTTGTCTGTGTTTAGGGAAGGACGGAAAAAACTAGGTAGTAACCTGGGGTAGGGCTGAAAAAAATCTCTTACTTCTCTTGGGGAAAGGGGGAATCAACTCTCTATAGTTTCGCCCTTTTGTTGTGAAAGATCATATAAAATCATTATTGCTCAAATGGTTATGCTCGTCGGAATGAGTTGGTTGCCAATGTGCCCAAGTAAAGTGTTAATCATACAGTAAAAAAAACACCAAATTTAAGAATGTACAGAAGGAGCTAACAACACCTTGTTGACTACTTCTGTATACAAGTAAAGTGCTAACATTACGTTTGGGGAGGCTATAGGGGCGGGGAAGGGAGCCTAAAATACAGAGAGACATTATTGGGAAATACAAATTATACTACTTAATTCTGTGTCTTTACTGAGTAAGCTCGCTTAGGCCAGACTCCTGAATGCATGCCAGCCCAATACATTACACGTGACCTAGGATGGAGAGAGACATTATTGGGATATACAATGTCGTAGGTGCACCTAAGGTATTTATCGTAGTTAGTGAAGACAAGAAAACTAAAAAGTAACTAAGTTTCGAATGTCATTAGAAAATTGGGTGGGGGAGGATGCAATAGTAACAGTACTCAATACCCGCAAAAACAGGAACCTCGTCAATTTAGAATTCACTCGTGTAAGTAAATTCATGCATATTTAGATCATCACTGATCTAATAACACAATAATAGAGCTCTGCCTTCCTTCACTGAGCTTTATTATTGCGTTACTCATCGCTAAATTGAAGTTGATCTGATTGCCATATTGTTACGGGTACCAAACCTTCCTGTGAGGATAGAGTGAGAAACTACCACGTCCCTACAGCAGCTATGGAATGTACAGGGCCTATTCTGTACAAAAACCCGACTGCACCAGTGTTATAATCAGTGTTTCCAGGGCGAATCAGTTAATTTAACCTCGTCCAAGGTTTAACCCCCTCCTATGACCATTGCCTTGGTGTTAGTGTGCAATGGCCCAGGAGCCCTTTGGCGGTCACACTTTTGTTACCCTTGGATACTTTTCCCCTTCCACAGAAAAAAAAACAAGTTGGAGTTCCCTGGAATATCTTATCAAGTCAGCGATCCTCTTTTACAATGTAGGTGCAATTCCAATTAAGTTTGGTATTTTTGAACGTGTATTTCAATTTATTCAATTCAGTATCATGTTTCTATTAACTTAATTGATTTTTTTGGGGTATTGTCGTCAGAATTTTTGTTAGATGAAACTAATCCTAAGTCCGAGCAATCGTAACTTCTAAACCACTCAGCTCTGGGTGTGAGCTTCGATTGGTTCGTTCGCTGCACGTGACGCGAGCGCATTGCAGCTTGTTACTTGAAGTCAAGCAAAGCGAATCAAGGTCATTCCTATTGGAGCTAGCACAGGCGCATCTCTCTTAAGCTAGTGAAGGTCGTTGCGTGTACAGCCAGCGTTTCAGGGAATTCTGTCTTTGTCAACGTCATCAACATTCACGTGGTAGCAGACCTGAGTGAATTATCCAATACGAAACTAGCGACAACCAATAGGAAACAGGCTGCAACCAACCAATTTGGCCTCGACTAGTAATTCCTGGGTTTAAAGCCAAGGAACCCAAAATGAATGCCCTATTTTGGGGATGGTAACCGTTTCTTCTTAAATCTTCTGGATTTTTTTAAGGATATTCGTTCTGAGGCCTTATATTCCTGGGGGGGGGGGGGATTTTCCATGGGATTTTTTTCTAGGGACTATTGTACTAGGATTTTTTCCCATAGACTTTTTTTTCTGGCCACCTTTCCGAATCTAATTCTGTTTTTTTTTTTTGGCATGGGTTTATACTTCTCTACAACGTCTCAATTTATACCACTAATCTAACAACATGATGACCTTGACTTACACATGTCAAGGTCAATCCTTCCCACATGTCCAAGTGGTTCCCAAGCCGGCGCACGCTTGATCAAATCTCTCCTCACAGTTCATTCCAACATATTCATATGGAACCAAATTTCTTATCACTGTGCACATTTTCGTAATTTCGCAAAGTGCAGTTTACCAAGAAGTGAGTAACTACAGTACAGGAACGTAACAACTGTGATTTATTGTTACCGTTCCCCTTTCTTTATCAATATTTTGTCTGTCGTCTTGCGTACGTGTTTCTCACATTCCAACTTGATAGAATGATTAACGATCGAGATACTCACAGGATTTGGAATTGACATGAGGATAAAAAAAAAAGCACTAAGTGGAATGCAATTGCTTTGATTAATGAATAAAACGCCAAACTTTGATGAATAAAACGATAACAACTGTTTGCAGGTGAAGTTTAGACTCCGATTTTGATCCAGTTTGCTCTTTGTCTAATCTGCAACGTGACACAGAAAAATCTGCGCTGATTTTTGGGAAAGTTCTGTGAACACTTGATCCAATGGCGAAGACCTACATTTGGTTTTTGTTTGCTACCATTCTCTCTTCAGATGTAGGTACGTATCTAGCTTTCAAAAGACTGGAGCTCTTGAACAATGACCCATTGCAATAACTATACGAACAAAACACGAAAAATTATAACAGCGAAGCTATTTGTTCTACAATCAAATAATTAAAAACTCAATAATTTTACGTTTGGAATAAACACAACTGAACAAAAAATTGAAAAGATTTCTGACATTGGACGCTGGCTATAAGTTTCCTTCATCTTAAGTAACTTTGAAGAAAATTGCATGCGTTTGTGGTACAATGTAAGCTAACAGACTCAACATGCTCTCGTCACATCATGCTACACGAATTTTAAAAAATATCTGACGAACAAAATGAGTAGTTTCCACGTCAGTTTTTTTTTAGGTTTAGGCTTAACTACTCTACTGCTGTCTTGTGTTGTGTGTTCACTCACCGACGCGCAAGCAAGCTAGCGCTGGTAACGAATATTACCAGGAGCCGATGAAGCGCTTCAGCACGGATAGGATAGTGACAGCCGCATTTTTCATTGCTCGTAGACTCGTTTGGAGTGGGCGGTTTTACAAGATGGCGGCATGTGGGGATGATATTACTGTTTATGTGCGTTATTTTTGCGTGTTTTTGTGAGCAAGAAAGGGAATATCTTTTCGAAAATTAAATTGGCTTGTTTTATGAAGTTGTGGATTTCTTAGCTGATGCCATGATCAGTCTTGTTTGGTTATATCTCCTTTCCACAAAGTAATATTTTGGTGATAGCAGGCTGAATTTCGTCTGATTTACGCCAAGTTTTACTTGTTAAATGCGACAATGGAAAATCTTGTTCTTCTTATTAGGACATTTAGTCTGTCATAATAGGACCTACCGCAGAAATCATAGGAATGTCTAGCTATTTTCGAAGTTTTGGACCTGTTCTTATTGTGCAGCTTACACCCCTGTATGGTCCATCAATGGCATAGCTCTCTTGTTTTAGGTGGCACTGAATTCACTTTATGCAGTTTCGAGGATCTTCCTGATTCAGAACTGTGCGAAGGTTGGGATGTTAATCCATCGCGGATTGTCTATGGAGTTACCAGCGACTACAATGCTGAAGAAGTTCTTGAACCGTCCCCAAGTGGTATGTCTCATTTATTAACTCCGCAGGGTATGCCCAGTTTAACAGAAACATACGTGTGAATGGTTAAAATTTAATGATTTGATTAACGGTGTTCTCTGGGCGTGTTTACTTGGAGTTAATAAATAAATAAATGAAACACAAATGTTATTTTTTGTCAGGTGATCATTTCTTGTACATAAAACATGACGGAACCATAGCAGATGGACAACTAGACATAGAAGGGATTTCTCTTCCTCAACCTCTACCTTTGAATGCCAAATTATTTTTTGACTACTACATCTGGTCCTCGACCGCAACTGCAAAAATAAACGTTTACAATTTTCCATCCAGCAGCAGCAACAGTCTTGTAGGGTTTGATCATGAATCGACCAATGGTCGATGGCTTCAGTTTAATAATCCAATAGATCCAGCTTCAGAAGAGGTGCGTGACTGTAACACTTTGTCGTATCCTAGTTATTGCAAAATTCTTGTATTAAGTTTGTCTTGTTTGTTCAATTATCCTTTTTGCAGATAGTAATGCAACTTAAAGTAGAAGGAAAAGACGTAATTGCTATCGACAATTTGAAACTTATATGTAAGTAAACGATTTCATTTATTAGCAACTATTTCCATTGATGTTGTGCGTTTCACTAAGAATTTAAATTAGAACAAAAAGCACCTTCCTAAATACTGTAACGGAAATAAGCTAAAATAGCGTTCGTCAATACCCCACTTTCTATTCAGCTTTTTTTTTTGGAATACCTTCTAACGTGAAAAAACATTTACACACGTTTTAAGTAATGTTGCAAAACTGAGCCATATACAGGAACGTCAACTTGGAGGCATTCCACCTTTAATCTACCATCTTGGTGTCTCGTGACCGGCTGGCATGACACGAGAAAAGCTCTGGCTTGGCAGTGCCGGCAACCACCTCCACTAAGATGGCCGCTCGCAGTTATTCGCTAGGCAACGGACTGCGTTTCACGTTATTGAAGCTGCTCTATAATTTTTTTAAGTCTTTTACTGCCCTTCCAACTCCGTTCCAGCTATATAATACCACCACTGTTTTGTTTTGTTTCCGCTATTTTTCTGTAAAATTGTGTGAAATGCTGCAGGTAAAGGCTTTCAGTTAGTCGTATTCGTATTTAAAAGTGTTTTAAAGAGTCATTTTTTAGTAAGAACATGCAAGTTGAAATCGCCGGAATTGTTTCTTACGAGAATGGCTAATCGTTGTGTTTCCGTGCGTTTTTTTTAACCCAAACAGATTTAGCAATTCATGAAAGTGAACCTGTTGGGGTTGGTAGCTTACACTCAATTACACAGCATATTATCAGTTATTCCTATCTCTTTCGTGCACTCTAAATAACTTCGAAGAAAAGCAAGAAACGCACGGTTTGGGATATCTGCGCAGCTAGATGGCGTTGAACTACGATATGTATGTGTAAAAACTCTCCCTCATTATCGAACCCAGCTCCAAGTTAAAGATTTGTACTTACGAGGAGTTAACGTTTTACCTACCATTCCTTCATTCTTGTGAAACGCATGTATTTGATTTTGACTGAATATATTGGTCGTGTTTAGGAAAACTCTCGAAAACGAGTGTCGACATCTGCGGTTGATATCTGTGCTCTAATAAGTTTGTTTTAGAACACTTTCATAACCTCAACACACATTTCAGCGGCCGATTTCAACAATGTTGCTGTTGCTGATGTTGCTGATGTTGCTTATTATTGATGGGCTGATGGATGTTGATGGTTCGACATTAACAGATGAGAGGGAGACAAATTCCTTTAGAGCTAGTTTGGCTCATGTTGACCACGACCAAGACGGCGTCATTGTGCCCTGGGTCGCATCTATATTTATTTTACCTGGAGCGGACCATGTAAAGATCAGTGGTGCTGATCATAATACATAACAAATAAAAGTGACCGCTGACATCAAAAGTGACATCACACGTCGATTGTATCCATGCGTCTATTTTCTTGGAAGTGGTTTAGCAAACAAGAGTACGGTGTTCAATTGATGTCAAAATGCGTCTACGTAAACAGGATGGACACAATGTGCAATGCGTAATATTGGCGTTGACTTTCACCATACTTGCATTACACTAAATTGCTCGATGGAAAAGAAACACAAGCAATTAAAAGGTGAACGCTGCATGTATCGATGAGGGAAATGGAAGTCAATGACACAAAAGAAGTGTGTTTGCTCACCATCACTTGCTCAGCATTCATCCTTGCATTGTCAAGAGCGTTACAAAGCATTAAATATCGGCCGATAAGCACTTTTATTACTTATGGCGTAGTGACTTGTTATATTCTTTCAGCTTAGTAGGCACACTGTGAGACGACACTACGTTTACATGACCAATTCAAACTGCTTCGGAGGGATGTGCGTCATGTCCGTGTTGCCTCCGCAGGTCTTGTAAACATGGTCTGTTTGAACTCTGTCAACTTAAGGTCGGTCTCATTTTGACGTTTCAAATTCTTTGGCGTTATCTGTACAGTGAGCTACCTTTTTTTGAATTCAGTTCAGCTACTTGGACTCATTTGCACCCTACAAACTCATCCCTCGTAAAATGTGGGTAGCTCCACATACTGTCTACTATTAGACTTTGTCTAGATATTGTAACCATTGTAGCTAGAGGGTACCCATGGTGCTGTACAATCTTCAAACTACAGGCCAGGCTAGTCCGCTCTCATTTCTCTGCTCTTATACGGGAATCTTGGCTACATCACATAATGAACCTTGCACAATTTGTTTTACTTCTCCCATACAGTTCGCTCAACCCATCAAAGATGGTGTCGCTCACTTCAAACATACCAGGGGGGGGGGGTCTATTCGGAGCTTTTTGCATATTGATTGCTGGCTGTTGATTTTGCTGCCTCCGTTGACGTCACAATGCAGCTCAACAGCTTACGCACATGCACAGAAGTCAAACCGGAACAGCTCTAGCTGGCTCTAGTGTGCGTGCCTCCTGTGACGTCACGTAACGAACTGGGGAGTGACCAACCTTACTACATACTATCGTTCCACCAATCTTAGAACATACTATAACTTAAATAGTTTTCATGCGCATGAAACGAAAGCACAAGTTTAGGCTGCAGTGTTGAGTTACATTTTTTTTAATAATAATAAAATCGAGTCAACCACAACTACAATACAAATAAATAACACATTTTAAATAATCGACTGTCTAGCTGCTATCTGAGTGATAAGAGTGTTTAAGTGCCCGTATATAGTTGCTAGGCAGTAGAAAGCTTGCCGCGTGCTGTTTGATTTGTTGTAGGGTTGCGGTTGGCTGGGTTTTATCATTTGACAAGATTCCACAGTGAAGTATAAGTTTATTTTACATTTTGCATTTGTGTTCTATTGCAATGACATTAACGTCTAGCAATTCAGATTATGACCAAAAGTGTTCTCAACATCTTAAGCAGAAAGGCGAAGTATTTTTTTTACGCTATTTGCAGATGGGGATGCAGAGACAGCAACAACGTTAAGTCTTTCAACCACCACCAAATCAACTTATCCAACTAACGAGTACTCAACAAATTCTCCGATTGGTGTTAATGTTAAATTAGAAAATTGCCAGTGCCATTGTACAAGTGTCAAAATTCATAAAGAGCCATCGAAAGTGAAGCATAGGTGGTAGTGACTGGAAGTTGGCTCATTTTGTGCTAAATATGCACATTATATCTGAAATTCACTGTCAGATAGGCGATGTTGTGAATGATTTTTTAATTCAGCATGTGTAAATTTTAGAACAGCGTACTCACGTATGTTACATGTAAAGAGTGTTTTATATTGTATGTAAATACAACACTAATAAAGACTATAATGATGAATGAAAGTTATGCTTTGTTCATGAAAGCTACGCTTTGTTGAATGAATGCTATGTATTGTATAGTAAAATGGCCAGAAAAATGTACACGTCATCAAGAACAAACATCTACAAATTCTTGACGTCATACAACGTTTCGATACAGAATCATTATCAAGTGTAAAAATGTTGTTCTTTAAAATTCACTTTTTCATATCACGAACTATCGAACCCAACTAACTTGAAAACTTTATTTTTTTCCTTCTTCCTCCCCCTCCACCACAACCCAGTCCACAATCACGTCAAACCCAATACCACAACATAAGGATTACAATGAATTTACGGGGATCACATAGCTCCCACAGAGTAGGCTGACCAAACTGTCAAGACATTGCAACACACAGACAAGAAAAGGCCAGATACAGCCAGTCATAAATAGAAATGTCAGGTATACGTGGCTCCCACAGAGTTGGGCTCACCAAACCAGCAAGACATGACAAGACAGACAAAATATGGCCAGACACAGTCACCAATAAATGATAAAGTAGGTACACATGGCTCTAATAGATTAGGCCTCATCAAAAAGCCAAGCCATGACAAGCCACAGACAAGACATGGCCAAACACAGCCAGCCATGAATGATAATGCCAGGTACTCATGGCTCCAAAAACAGGCAATACAAGAGAAAGCCACAGCTATACACGACTGATGTTATCTAGCTTTCCTCACTTTAATAGTCCAAACCATGCCAGTCAAAATCCAGCAAGCAAATGGCACAATCCCCTTGTCTCAACTGAGTCGACGTCTTGTAGAAGACTTAAGTCATCAATGAAACTTGTTATGTAATTAGTAGTAAGATATAGTAACGAACGAAGAGCACAATGGCACCAATATTACAAACTTCTAGGAATGACACGTGAGCAGTAATAAAGACAAAATAATTCATGTATCAACATGAGTGAGTACTGAGTGTTTGGATTGGGCCGCCGACGCACTAGACCCTACTGACTCCACATTCGTTGATGCTAGGCTACAGCAAGGATAAAGAAATGAAATAGCACTGAGTAGATCACTGGTAACAAATGAACAGCACAGTGGAGCGAAGTTGTGAACTGCTATTATTAGCAGTATGTTTCCAAGGTTGGAGGTCGAGAGTTTAGGCCCCATCTTACTCACTCCCACCTGGCATCAATATGATATACTAACGTTAATCTGTATGACAAGTAAGTAGCGTCTATGTAGCGTCGAGGCAGCAAAGCAGTCGAGAGCACTGGGGTTTCAATCCAAGCATCTGGTTTTTTTCATGGAATTATGATGACATGATTTTTTCGTCATCGTTGCTTTTCAATAGAGGCAGTGAAAATGCAACTAATTAGACCAAGTCCGCTTTAAAATCGAAACAAAAGTTCACGTTTTGCTTCCTACCATCACCAGCTGTACAGACCTGGACTTGGTCTAGTTGTGTTCTCAGAGGCTCAGGACAAATGAGAATGCAAGTAGACAAAGTCCATTACGAAAAACACTTAAATCCAACCTTAGTATGCAATTGTTTACAACAATGAGAAAAAATTCTTGTTCTAGTTGTATTTTCAGTGCCTCAATTGTTATACTAGGCAATTCATAATACTGACTCCACTGTAATTTTTCTTTTGTTTGAAATTGATTCGACCCTTTTCCCGATGGAACCACCCGGCGAAACAAGACAAAACGTATAGTATATCTGGTATAGTTTTCATCTAGTTTGTGTTGACCCGACACGTCAAATCTGTTCAGAACAAACATATTTCACTTGCCTGGTCGGTGTGTCCTAAACAGCGTCCACGCAACTGATCGCTGCTAAGGACATACCGACCAGGCAATACAAGTCAAATATGTTTGTACCGAACATACTTGACTTACCCAGTCGGTACAAAAACTATGGAAACATTTTCAAACATTTGAACTGGGCACACGCATTCAGTATGCACACACACACTGAGCACTTTTCCAAACTAATCAGATAGATCAGCAGCCGACTCGACCGGACTGTACTGCTGCCATTAAAATTAACGTTATGTGTCAGTCTTTTAGGAACAGACTCAATGCTTCATCACACGCATGAGTGTATGTTCACCATCAAACTTGCATTTTCAAGGTCATTACTAAGAAGAAAATGATAAATAATGGCCGATAAATACGTTTATTTCTTATTTTCGAGTCACTTGTTATCTTCTTTTAGGTAAGTGGGAATGCTCTGTGTGACGATAATCCCTACCATTTGTTAATTAAGTTTACATAAGAAATCGTAGCGACAAAATGCGTCGAAGAGCCGATTTTTCCGATGCTTCAACAGTGACACCACACTGAGAGATCGGGAAATAAATCGCGCATTTAGGATCGAGCTTGGCGACAGTGTTGAACTGTTTGGTGAGTTTGAAAGTTCTCATTGCTGCTTCTACACATAAATACGAAGAATACTTTATAAAACTCACTACACAGCTCAGCGCTGTCACATACAGTTCATCAGAAATCTGTTTAAATAGGAAATTAAGAACACTCTACTGACATCGATCCATGCTTCGTATAGGTTATTTATCCCTCGAGCATCACAAAATCGATGTACTGATTATTTGCCAACGAGCTAATTGCTATTGTTGCTCACAGTTAGTTTATCACATTCTTAAGCACTTCTTCATTTCATCTACATCATTCAAAACATAGTATTTTTTTTGTTTCATTGCATGTCTGTACACCTACTCCTCCTCCAGAAGAAGGTGAGAGAAGCATCAAATGAAAGATTGAGCGAGCAAAGTGAGAAACGTATTGAAAAGGTTTATTGTATGTGGGAATCACTAGTTTTGCTCGCTCAGTCGATGCACCTTGCTTCAGAAATGCAATTGTTTGATAACTGTTAATACCTACACTAGTTTTTTTATTCATCCAACCAGTTGAAACCAACCAAATTGAGTTGTTTGTCTTTTTGGCGATCCTTTCAGGTTTATTTTGCAACTAAGTTTCTTTCAAATTAGTTTGTTTTATCGAACCTTGTCATCACAAACCAGTTTTCAGAGCTGTTTTTCGTGTATCTGATGGTAAAAAAATTAGACCACAATGATGAAAGTAGACCTACTCGAAGCATAAATTAATTATCTTGCGTTTGGTGTTAATAGCACGTTTGTTGGTACCTTAGACCCGGAGGAGTAGACGTAACACAAGCACTCATGCACATCCATCAGATGTTCTTAATGATGTAGAAGATAGGTACTAGCCGATAAATATGTTTGTTCCTAATAGTCGATTGACTTGTTTGTTACCTTCTTTTGGCTTAGTGGGATGATCTGTGCAAAAACAATCTCTAGCATTTGTAACTTATGTTTACATAAATAATCGAAGCAAAGAAAATACCTCGAATAGCTGATTTTTCCTACGCTTCACGTGCAAGAATCAAGAAATATAATCGCGTATTTAGGGACTACTTTAACGAGCTTGGTGACAGCGTTGAGCTGTTCGGTGAGTTTAGGAAATGCTCATTGCTGCTCCCATAAATAAATACGAAGAGCACTTTATAAAATTTACTGAACAGCTCAGCACTGTCGCCACAGCACATCAGAGTTGATCTTAAATGTATGGTGAATTTTCGGATGCCTCAACGTGATATCAGTGGTATGGTGTAGTCTTACGTGCTACTCAGTATTATTCTGTTGTGAATTCCTATGCTAATTTCTGTGTGCCCTATCCTTGTTTGACTTGGTTCCTCTTCTTTATCATCTACTGCTAGTTCCCCCACTGCTGGAGATGCTCCCTGACTTCCAATCTCTAGTGATTGATCGCCGTTAATGCTTTCCTACAGTTTCTTCTCTATCTGCGAAGAATACATCCAATAAGTGTTGTGTGGTTTAGTTACACTTATGTTTGACTCATTTGCCAGAAAAACAACGTTTCTTGCAATTATTATACCACCATTACATTAGACCCATAGTCTGCAACACCTTGATCCAGGATAGTATCCGATCATTACGCACATTATACCCCTAGGTTGGACTCGGAGTTAATTTTTATTTTGTTTTGGTTACATGTGCAAAACTGCAACCTACAACTCTTAAATATTTAGCTGCAGGTCTTTCTGTCCTATTTAGCCGTAATTGTTCAGGCGTTAAGTTTTTGTGACTTTGTTTGTGTACGTGTTCCTGACATAATATGCTCCTGTCAAACTCTTCCCAGAGTTTCTATATTATTTTAACTCTAACTAGTGACATAAGGGTTCTGTGACCACATTCCGAACGGCCATTACTTTCTGGGCAGCACGGGGAGATAGAGATGTGTTTTATATAGTTTTCTACTAAAAATGAAGTTAGGTTCGAATTGACAAATTCTTTACGGTTGTAGGTCTTTAGTATTTTTTTTAGTTTCTCTCCTGTCTGTCTTTCAGCCATAAAGACATACTTCTTGATATAACCTGCAAGTTCTGCTTTACTTTTAAGTAAATATACCACAGTATATCCTGTGCAATCGTTAAGTTACTGTTAATACATAAGAAAAAAACTCCGTGGGTCATCACTGAAAGGAGCCCTATTACGTCGTCAGTACATATGGAGAAAACTTACTGTTTAGCTTTCTTCTTTGATTTTAAGAAATGGCTTACGAGTTAAATGGGCTTCTAGACCATTCAAGGCATTGTACTACAGTTTTGCTTTGATGTAGAAATTCTAAATCACGAACGACTTCTTTCTATGCCGACTTTTGTATTGTAGAGCAAGCAACATGCTTGAAACGTTTGTGCCCAAGTTCTGTTTGATTATACGTAGGTTTACAGCTACTTTTTAACTGTGTTATCGTTGTTAAATCAACAGTTTAATTTTCTTTATTGCTTTCAGGTGTAAGGCCGGGTTTACGCAACAACTCGCCTTTGCATTCTCGCAACTAGAAGCTAGAAATTATCTGAAAATCCAACATGGCGGCGGTTTTAGCCATTTCGCATCGCAACGAAAACGTTTTATTATACGCGTTCGGAAGCGACTGAGAAAATTTCGTCAGGAGGAATTCTTTATTTTATACTGTCACGGATTATTCGACATAAAACATTTACTCAAACGACGTCGGATTTAGCTAATCCAGGTAGCGTTGTTACCATGGCAACGATAACTTTGCCATTGTGATTAAATTCTAGCTGCGAGAATGCAAAGGCGAGTCGTTGCGTAAATCCACCCTAAGTCTTCCCATTTTTTGCTCATTATCGAAATTCATAATAATCCATTTCGTAAGTAACCCCTGGTTACTACTTCTAAACCTTTGTACGCTACACATACAGTCTCATAAAAAGCAACATGACACCCATTATCTGTTGACGCTCTTACTGAATAAAGGTTCACTTGTAGATTACGAACATATACCACTTCTTTAAGAAATATTTTTGGGCGCAAACATTTTATAATTATGATTTCTTTTGAGTGAGGAACCAAAATGCTTTCTTTACTAGCTGATAAAATCGGTAATGCTTTCGATCTTCTAGGATTAATTAACCAATTTAAATTACTTATGAGATGCCTTGGTTGGACAGTGGACACTCCAAAAACTATAGCAAATATATCTTTCAATTTACTTTCTTGAATTCTTGCTCCTAGGGCCATTGTTGTCTAGGCCCACAGTGAAGTTAAAGTGAAAATGGTGGTTGTTGTCTCTGCCACAAATCCTCTTGTTCTATTACTTCATTTGAAGTCCTGTGTCACTTACAAACATTTCGCCATCTAGGACCTCCTCTTCCAGATTAACTTCTACTGAAATTGTAATTACCTGCATTAGGGTAACTTCTATTTTGCTCTTGTTGAGGGAGGAGGGAGGGTATCCAGCAATTTTATGCCTGGGGTCTTTACACCTAAAACAGTTATTTCTCGCCATCAGTTTAGTGTTTATTCCAGTGGAAATTGAGGCTAAAGTTGAACTACTTAGAATTTGTTCACTGTTCACTGCAACGCTTGACTATTCCAAAAAAGTAATTCTTTTATTGCATTAACTGCGACTTTTTCAATACCTTGAGTTGCTAGTCCTCTCATCGTAACGTCACATTTAGGCAGTTTGGCTTAATCCATACCACAATTTTATTTTCTATCTTGATTCCATAATCAGTTAAGTCGTTTAAATAAACTCTCGTAGAGTCATAATCTTCTATTTTGTTTACATAAGATAACATGGTTTCATTACTCATTTTTCTTATTGAATAGTGTCCTACGCAAAGCCAAACATCTCAGCACACTTGAAAGCTGAAAATTCTGTTTTAAAAATCCCGCAATTGTTTTGTAGTTTCCTTATCACTTGGTATGGTGATGCAATCTGGAGCAATGAATGAACTAATCATGCCAGATGATTTTTTACCATTGATATATTTTTATCAGCATCTTTTTCACTTACTGTGTCAACAACGTAATCCCATAATCCCTTTTGCATGAGAAACACTTTAACTTTGCTTTGCCAACTATGGTATTATTTACCATAACTTAGGTATTGCCCCTGAAGAACTATTATTTCTGCTTAAATATTCCATTATTTAGAAAATCTTTGGCAACAAACTAATATGCATCTAAAATTCTTTTTAGTGTGCCTGACTGCATTTTACTGTGCGAAATCCTCTACACTTAAATACTGCGTATGGCTGGAAATTGGGAGTGGGAATAAAGTTTCTTCACTCTACCCCTATATCCCATAAAATTCTACATTACACGCATCTGACTTTTTTAATTCTCGTGGTGAATACCCTCGTATCTTTTGCATTTTCATCCAAAATTGATCTATTTACTTCTTTCCATAGCTTACTCAGTCTCTGACATCTTCAAATCCTAGCCGGCTGGACTTTTGTAGTTGAAGTGATTCGTGTTCTAGCAATTTCGTGAGGAGAAAAATAAATTGGTCCTCTGCTACCACAGTTAAGGGTGAAATATCTGCTACCATGGATAAAAAAAAAGCATACAAATGACTGGCTACTGACTCATAGTAGCTGTGACTAAAGTAAGAGATATAACCATAAGTAGATAACTTACATAGATCCATTTGTGTTGAAAGTAGAATTCAAGTACAACTCAGAATAGCGTTACACAGTAAACAATGAAAGCGGTCCTAATAACAATACAACATTGTACTTCATGTAAACCAAGTAAATACAATTCTTTGTTGACTTGCAACATTTGTTTCAGTCCAACAGGTCACCAGCCAGAAAACAAGTGAAAGAAAAGGTCCGTTTCTATTGATGGTACGAACTTGCGCATTGATTAGGGCTGGGGGACCAAATACTTGGCTTCCATAAAGTAGCCTATGTGCTTGAGCTGTGGCCAGGGTACCAAACACTTAGCTTCCATCTCGTACACTATGGTTTTGAGCTTTGGCCAGGGACCAACCTGTTTTTTTCAGAATATGATTCTACGTGATTCAGATTTTTACTTCATTCTGGGTTACCATGGGAGTTCTTGCTTACTTCAAGATTTATCAACAACAACAAACCTACAACCACAGCTATAAGTGTAAGTGCTAATGATTTCAACTTTTTTTAAGCGAATAGTCCATCTTGGAATAGTCCGTCCTAATTTTTATTTATTCAATTAGGATCCTGACATTAAAATATTGAGGGGAATCCATTTCAAATAGTGCCAGAGCCCCGATCAACTCCCCCAAATGTTATATCCCCACTCCAGGCCCTTATGCCAATTCGTCAACAAGAGGCAGAGTGGCAGTAATCAGAAGGACCACAGCACATATCCCTCCAATCGGTGGCTGGCGCATCTGGACCAATCCACAGAATCATGGTATTACTAGACAGGCTCTGACAGGTGTTTGAGCACCTAAATTATTCTTCCCATACCGATACATGGTTTTTCTTTACAATTTTTAACTTTCCTTTATATATCCACGACGAGCTTTCCAACTGGTGGAGGGCGAATTTTGGTTTAATTCTCGCAATATTCCAGCAGCTCGTGCAGATATACCACACTGAGCGGAGCTTTTCGATCATGCTTACTCTTGGCTTCCACACGCTTGATCACCAGGAGTGTGAACAATTAGGCCTACAGGCCTTTTGTTTCATTGTACAATGTTGCTGGCATTGTCATTAAAAAGGAAAACGCTGCTGACTGATTTTTTTTGTGGCAGATTTGGCACGTATTTTTTTTATTAATTAGCACTGCTGGCTGGCAGGCAGTGCTTATTAGAGTTCATTTCTGCACGAGAATTTTCAGAAGAACAAAGTGGAGGCGAGGCTAACAATGTAAAAGTGTTACAATACTGCACACATGCAACAATAACAAAGCGGCGAGGTGACCACATCGGAGTAGAGTTGCAACGACGCTCTTGTCACAGACAATGTAACGTTATATACCAGTGAAAGATTAATTCGTTGTTAAGAACCATAATGAGACTGTCCTGGTTTTCGCTTAAATATTCCAGTTTTAAACTGTAGGGTGCAACCTATAATTCTGAGGCCTTCCGGCTTCAGAATTAGGTGGCTGACATGACTGAATGACTTATTTAGTTCTTCAATGCGAGCTTCGTCAAGTCAGTTGTATTGTTTCCAAATTGTTTTCTTCAATTTTTTGCCGTGATCACTATAACTGCCTGCAACAATACAGAATCAAGTATGAATCGAGCTGACGCGTGCAAACTCTGTATATGTGTTGCCATCAAGTAACGGACGTGGAAGAAAACATGCATTCACATAAATATGTGTTTCTAATACTTAATTTTTTTTTTTTACAAACCAAGTTGGGTGGAGACTGGACATACACATGATAAACCACACCGGAACAACAACAATAAAAAGAAAGCAAAAAAAGCCAACAATTTAACTGGAAAGAAAAACACCTTTGCTCTTTAGAAAGTGCATTAGAGCTTGTATCCCCCAGGCATTCAACGCTGTGAAGTAAAACAAATAAAAAAAAAAAGGATTAGAGTTCACTCCAATGAAACAAACTATAATTTGAACTCCAGTTCAAGGGAACAAAGCAATACAAATCCCCAAAATCATAATACGCCTGTGTAAAACACAAACTAAATACTCCCACACACGTACTCACAGACATGGCTCATTTCAAACATAAACTTCGTTCACTTTCTGTTATTTCCAAGTAATAAAATCAGTCCTTCTTCCCAGAAACAGTACAAAACAAACACCCTTAACAAAAAGCATGTTTCACACATTTCAAATGCACATGCAAATCCTGACACATAGCCCTCACACGAAATAGCATTAACAATTAAACTCCCAAACACAGGCAAAATAAATCCCAAATAACAAAACACCTGCATAATGCACAAATGAATCATACCCACACAAACACGGTCACAGACATGGTTCAATTCAAACGCAAGTTTACATTCACTTTCAGTTATTACGAAGGAATAAAAACAATCATTGTCCCCTGAAATTAGAGTTCAAATTATGGTTCACTTCGTTCGAGTATACTCTAATCAATTTTTTTGTGTGACTACTCAGCCGTGAGTTCCATGGGGATATGAGCTCTGTTTTTTCTAAACAGCACAGCCGTTTTTTGCTCAGTTATTCTTTTAATATTCTCGTTTGCAAGTCATGGTAGCCTCTTTCACCAAACTTTATCAACGGAAAAAGGCCATGTATTGATGAGAACACGTTTCGGCTTTTGGGCGGGCTGTAAAGCGGTGTGCTGCTGTAAATAAAAAAACACCTCTTGAATCGGGCAGCGATTTGGGCATCAAAATTAGGCGTGATGAGGGCAACACATACCGCATTTTTCAAAATGAGAACCCTCGCGTGTCATTAAGTTCGTACGCTGTGTGGCCTCCAATAGGTGTCACCTGGTAAACGAACCAGACTCCAGGAGTGCAAAAAATGGGACTCTCATTAGAAAATTAATTTCGTCTTATTAAAGTACAGTATCGATATTTCTTTAGTTTACAAGTTAGTCCGCTTTAACTATGCTTGTAGTTAAAGCTCTATTGATTTCCTATCAGAATTATTAAAGACCAATCCATAGTTCTAGCTTTGATTAAACCCTAAATTCACCAGAATGTAAACCAACCCACAGACAGAGTAAGAAAAACTGTTAACTCCGACGACACACCTACGAAATGCGAATTCTGTCTACAAACCAAGAAAAACTTAAAAATACGTTGCCATTCACCAGTAAAATGATAAAAATTCGAACATCTACCCCACTTCCAATCCAATTGCTCACCAAAAAATATATTAACCTTGCCAGTCCTATTGGTCACCATAAAATTATGTTAACTCCATCAGCCATATTGATCACCATAAAACTATGTCAACTCCACCAGTTCTACTAGTCACCGTAAAACTATGTTAGTTCCACCAGTCCTATTAGCCACCATAAAACTACGTTAACGCCACCTACTATTCAGAAAATACTCTACCCACATCGAAGGTAGCCTGCTCATCCCCCCCCCCCCCAAAGTAAAGGTAGATCATGCCCAAATCAGCATAGGAATGTATTATGGAATAACATTAAGTGCCAAGTAAGAGTACACTATACTACTGGCATCACTGCTGAAACATCAGAACCACCTCTTCGAGGCATTTTTCTTCGCTAAGATTACTTGCGTAAACATAATTAACAAATGGTGGAGGTTGTCTTCACCACTAAACTAAAAGAAGATAACAAGTCACTCAACTATAATTAATAAACATATTTATCAGTTGGTATTTATCTTAAACTGCTTGGGAATGTGACAATGTGCACGTTTGCGTGAATATACGATTGTGGTTAGAAGTTCATTTCTTCCGTGTCATTGTCCGCCATTCTGCCCATACATGCATCTAGCAAGTACATTCCAAATTTAGCGAATTGACATCACCTTTGATGGTAGCTATTGTCATCGATAGCAGTGCTGTTTGTTCGGTGACTTTAAGAAAGTTGTTGAACAGTTCGAGGGTCGTAGGTTGGGTTGAGAAATGTGCTAACACAGTGTATACGGTTGGCTGAGTCGTTTTCACGTAAGAAGAGGAAAAAAATCACCTTAAAAGAAACTGCTCAAATAAAAAGAAATTCCGATTTTCAAGAGATTGCTGTATTTGAAACTGCGTACTTTGAAAGTTTCCATGCAAGATGCTGATAAGGTGGGAAAATGGAGTCGAGGGAGGGGGGGATTAAGGATGCAATAGTGGTTAAAAAAATGGGCAAAGGAGAGGAACAATTAACCCACATGCATTTTTCCTGACTCGTTCATTTTACCTTTCTTTATCTGTATGTGACTAGTCTTGCTTACGTAGTACCACATTCCTAGGTTGACAGAACCATTAATTAAACATGACTGATGGTTGTCAGAGGACTTCACGCAATGCGTACTGCCAAAATACGCAGGAACGTTATCAACACCTTTCCCAATAACTCGAGTGGGATGACACTGATAACAAATGGCGGTGAAGCGATTCATAACAGTCTAGTCAAAACAATTTCTCGTGTACTTCGTTGTTCGAATGTGGAAACTGAGAACGGTTGGCTCAAAGATGAAACATTGCGCAGCGCTTCTTACAGTGGTGGTTCTCTCTGTTCTTCATGCTGGTACGTATGTTTAGGCTTAAATGTGGTTTCACAACACTTGGTAGCATTGCATGTCCACACTAACAACACGCATTTCATACTTAATACTGCGCCAGTGATGGGAGCTATTCTAGTAAATTCCATTGAAATTCCACTCATTTCCGGCTCTGCTCCAGGATGGAAGAATGCACAAATTTGTATCCTTTTCTGGGTGGAGAGATCAAAATATGTTTTAATTCTGATTTTAATAAACACAATTTCTTTTATTGTTGTTTTAAAGACAGTGAAACATTCCCCACAAATTTTTTCAGTTTATTTTCAGTTTATTTTTGTGTTTCGTAGTTAATAAACCAGCGAATTTCACTGAATTGGGTCGTAAAAACCGGAAATAGTCAATTGTAACACGGGACAGGGAAGGGAAGGGTACATGAATGGGCTGAGCCAGACTTACGTCAGGGACCTCCAACACATAAGACAGTCTGTACTGTTCCGGTTCGTGCATTGACATGTTTTTTAAGGGAGGGTCACTTTGTGTAGCACATCAGAAATTCGGAGGCATTCCCCCCTCCCCCACGTCTCATACTGACGCCAGTGAGTCCGTCTATACTCTGGTGCACTTCAGCAAATTTCTGATCAATCACGCAAATTGCCTGAAGTTACCAGAATTTGCTGGAATAATCCTGCGTCAACATAAAATTGATCGGAATTTGAAGGAATGATTATCGAGCAGATGGAATCCATGGATGAATGATGAAGGACAGCATACACAGGATAACTTGTATTACCAATTTATTCTGAGGGCCAAGGCAACCATGAGAGGAGCCTTCGTTTCACCCTCAAAGAGATCCACCGTCCAAAAAAACCTCTAACAATCTCCTCGCACCCAAAACGATACAATTTCCTACGAACCCAACTATTTGCCAACAATGTCTCCATGAGCATTCGCAAACTACACACTAGAAGATGGTTAGTAAAAACATTCATGTCAACATTCCCCTCTCATAACCATCGAGAGTTGTAGAACTAAAATAACATAGGTTAAATAATTTATCAGCCATAAAAAAAAACAGTTAACCTTATATAAATACATAAAATTCCAGTGGTAGGTCACCTAAAACTTTCACTGTTCAGTACCACCAACGAAACGCACTAGGTGGCAGTTACTCATGATAGGCTTCCATCAATGCCAAACAAAAATCAATACATAGAAAAATGCGTTTCCATAACTTCAGCAACTTTGACTCCAGTTAGGTTCTTTGTTAACGGGTCTGCTGGCATGTGTTCACTCGGACAAAACAATAACTGAATATTGTATTTGGCTATTTCATCTCGCACATAGTTGACTTTACGGGAATAACCACACTTGACCGCATTAAAAAGAATATGGCGATATTTAAAAGGGACCCAAAACAAAAGGATTCATTACCATTCTGATGGTATTGCATCTTTAAAATCTTATTGCGATGCGTCATGGGACTCTGTTAGTGGAAGTCGTGGTGTGAGTGGAGTCCTTATTGCTTTGGGTTCAGCGCCAATTGTTTGGAGTAGCAAAACTCAAGCCCTTGTCGCACATTCCAGTTGTGAAGCAGAAGTTACTGCAATGTGTGATCTGACGAAAGAATTGGTGTGTTTTCGTGGACTTCTGCAAGAATTGTGCCCAATACTGCTTGAATATCCAATACCAATTCACACCGATTCAAAATCGGCAATTGATTTATTGGTGAATGGTGGAAGTTCGCAGTCAAGACATTATTCCCGTAAAGTCAACTATGTGCGAGATGAAATAGCCAAATACAATATTCAGTTATTGTTTTGTCCGAGTGAACACATGCCAGCAGAGGTCCGTGGATCGTAACCACGCTCTGCTACCAAATGAAGGAATGATTATCGAGCAGATGGAATCCATGGATGAATGATGAAGGACAGCATACACAGGATAACTTGTATTACCAATTTATTCTGAGGGCCAAGGCAACCATGAGAGGAGCCTTCGTTTCACCCTCAAAGAGATCCACCGTCCAAAAAAACCTCTAACAATCTCCTCGCACCCAAAACGATACAATTTCCTACGAACCCAACTATTTGCCAACAATGTCTCCATGAGCATTCGCAAACTACACACTAGAAGATGGTTAGTAAAAACATTCATGTCAACAGAATTTGGTGGAATTGGGTTAAATTGGTTTAGTATTTTTTTTTTATGAAATGGCTGAAATTAAATATGAATTGTTTGGTATTATGCCCACCTATAATACGCCCTTCTTTGTTGAATCAACGTGCCATTAAGCCTCAATCCCCTCCCCCCACCTCTTTGTTGAAAGGACAATGTCGTTGGGGGTCTTAGAACTCGAGTAATAAAGTTCAAGTTCAAGTTTGATATTTACCTTCTTACGAATGAATGAATGATTGACTTTTATTTCACATCAAATGTTACAACTTCTATGAAACCATAAGAGCATGGGTTTTTTTTAAATGCCAAAAAACATAAAACAAAAGTAATAATCTTGAAAAGTATCACAAATAGACTGTACAATAAAAAACAGAAAAATTAGGAGTACATGTGAAAATACTGAAATGTCAGAGTGAACAAGGAGAGAGGGATGTGTGAATAGAGTACAGCAAGCTTATGAAGCAATCAGAACACAATTTTCTTCTAAATGAAGGAAGACAGCCACTCAGGCCGGGACTGGCTTAATTTTTATGACCGGGCTCATAACATTTTGGCCCACCAAATTAACACTTTGGCCCACCAAATTTTTAAAAAATTGGCCCACCGAATTAGTTTTTCCATAAATTTACAGGCACCCCCACCTCACACCCCCTTTGCAGCATTTAGTTGAATCGGTCATTATAAGATTCAACACATGAGAATTGCAATGAACAAATAAAAAAAAGAGCGGGTGCTGGCCCACCGGGCGATCACACTCCACCCCCCCCCCCCCCAGTTCCGAGCCTGCAGCCACTTGCCCTAATTTCGTTGGGAAGTGCATCCCAAGCAGGATCAATTTGGCTCTTGACAAATAATTTGTGCCTGTTTATCCTATGAAACACTTGGTGAGTTCCGCCAGCTGACCTGGTGTTATGAAGGTGGCTTCAAGATTGTATGTAGTTAAAATTAAGATTTTTTGTAGGCAAAATTTTGTTTTGATCTTTAGTCAAACCCCCCACCGTTAGATATTGACGTAGTTGATGTGTCTGACGAATGGGTGAGACTCGGATCGCTGGTGGTGAGAGGTGTGGTATTTCAATTTGGACTCGGCACTTTTGAGAGTTTTCAGTCATGAACCGGGTAATCCAGAAAAGATGGCAGCGTAACACTTCATTCGGTTTCTTGCGGCCAAATTAGTCGTTCATCTCACATGGTTGCAGAGAGGTGAGCAATTATTTTCGACTGGCTTGAGTGACCAGTTTGCTGGTATTATAGACGTATTCGTTTTGTACGAATGTTGGCTGTTGTTTCTTCCGTCACTGTCCACCAAACCAAATATTAATAATAATACTAACTAAAACGTCAAGTGTGCCGTAAAAAAGGGAGTTATATGATTGTATTTTCACTTTACTTGTTAAAATGTACACGGACAAAATTTGGATGATTTTTTATTGAAATAATCAAATGTACAATTGAGAAAATTGCATCTGTTCAAGTGCTGTTGTGCTTTACGTTTTAAATATATGATTCACAACGTAGCCTAGTTTGGTTTAAATCTGTATGCGTTTAGCTGACACATGGATTCTTTCGTCAGATTTTAATAGAAGCCTTGGCCCACAGCCGCACGCCGCTTTTAACCTAAAGATACAACACAGTACACCAAGTACACAACCAACTTACTAAATATCTCAAGCCAACAAAACCCACTACACTAGCGTAAACAACACTTGAACACTTGCTTCACTCATGGTAACGAAACACTTAGACACATACAAGCAAAGACAACACGTGCACGAAGAATGAATCTGAAGTTTGCTGAGTGGCATTGTTCCCTAATTACAATGGTTAAAACAATGTAAAACAATCAAAATGATCGTTCAGGGACCCGTAACTCCGGAATGGATGGACCAATCGAAAAAGTGGTCTCTCTGAGGATGAAACCCAGGGAAATTTCTGGTTTAGATCATGTTTCAGATTTTAGGTAGGTGCAGTATTTTTTTCTGAAACCGTGTCACACAAGAACAAGAACAACCACAACAACAAGAAGTGAACAGTTTTCAAATTTACGTGTGGCTCCCTACTTTTACTCTTCCACGGAATTGCATAAAAGTTGGTATAAGGTTGGGAAAAGTTGCTATCTACTATCTGTCCAAGTTTGGTCGGAATATATTGAATAGAAACGGAGAAATTAATAGTTTTAGTTTTGCTGGAAAGAGGACTTAATCATACATATATATATATGTATACACGGCTATCGCCGTGTATGATATGAACTTTAGCCATTAGGGCAAGAATTATGGCTTGGCACAGGGCCACTGACGCCATTCCTATACTAAGTGCGTTTAAGGTAACAAGCAACAGGTCGACTCCTTAACAAAAATACGGAAAACGTCGACAGAAGGGGCCCCGACCACATCCCCAGAGAGTAAGTTCCATAGCTAATCACATGATAAGAATAGAAATGTCTTCTGCACTCATTATGAAAACTGAGGGAGAACCATTAATTTTAGAGCGTGGCCCCCAAATGCGGGAATCATAACTGCCTGCACTTTGTCCATATCAAGGACAGCGATAGTGGTCCTTATGTAAGTCTCAGCATGAACTTTCATGTTAAACATCAAATTTTGAAATCCTATAGTTTCGCCCAGAATTGATATAGACCAAGGAAATTCTGTATTTGGGGTCGTATCGTAACTATTTCACTGCATTACACATTTTAACGACAACAATCGAATCGTTCGGCGTCCACAGTATGGCCATTTGTTGTTGTTGTTGTTGAGACTCTTTGCCCTCCGTGGAGATCGAACTAATGAACCGAATTTCAAGTTCTATAGCTTAAAGCGCTATAGAACTTGAAATACGTATGGACGTATTTGTAACGTAACTACAATATTCTTGTGACGGAAATGCCAAATGGGCTCAAAATTTTGCTCTCACCTAGAGACCGAACCAATGAACCGATTTTCAATTATTATAGCTTAAAATGTATGTATTAACAACGCTGCCTTTTGAACGCTATTTGAATGTGACTGCAGTATTCTTGTGGTCAGAGCATTTATTATTGTAGAGCACGGGGCAGAAATCATTAAGTGGAGTAACACATTTCTGCAAATCAAGCTAAAACCATGAAATTTGGTACACAAATCTTTTTTAGCAGTACAAATCGAACCAGTCATGGACCCCCATGAAATACCATAAGGGTCCCCAGCGCCCCAACCCTGAGACCTGATCAACTAATTCTTGCAAATCGAGCTAAAAGCTTGAAATTTGGTAGAGAATTCATTCTTCGCAGTACAAATCGAACCAGCCATGGAACCCTCATGAAATACCCCAAATACCCCCCAGTGCCCCCTATGCCTCACTGAGGTTTGACTTACAAATTCTTGCAGATCGAGCTAAAAGTAAGAACTTTTGTGCATAAGTCATTCTCAGAAGCACAATTCGAACCAGTCATGGAACTCCCCACGAAATACCCCCAAGGACCCCCAGTGCGTCCCCCCCCCACCCCCGTGTTCCCACTGAGGCTTGACCAACAAATTCTTGAAAATAGAGCTAAAAGCATGAAATTTGGTACACAAGTCATTCTTAGCATTTTAAATCAAACCATCCCAAAGGGCTCCCAATGCCTCCCTGTGCCACCTCCCTGATGCTTCATCGACAAATTATTGCAGATCGAGCTAAAAGCTTGAATTGTGGCACACAAGTCATTCTCATCCCCCAGGCTCCCTCCCCCCGCCCAGGCTTTCTCCCCTCCCTGAGGCTTGACCAACAAATTATTCAAGATCGAGCTAGAAGCATGAAATTTGGTACACGTCAATGTTAGCAGCACAAACCAAACTAGCTACAGACTTCCCGTGAAATTCCCCAAGGCCCCTCAGTGCATTACCCCCACTCCTATTCCCGCTCCATGAGGCTGACACCCGAAAAAATCTTGTTGATCGTGCTAAAAGCATGCATTGTGGTATGCGAGTCATTCTTAGCAGTAGAAATCGAACCAGCCATGGATCCTCATGAAATACCACCAAAGCCTCCCACCGCCCTCCCTCCCCATGCAGTACACCTCCATGAAGCATCGATGACCAACAAATTCTTGCTGCACGTACTGAAAACATGCATTGCAGCAGTAGAAATCGAACTACATACAGAACACCATGAGATACACCTAAAGCCACCCAGTGCCCTCTCCATGAGGCTGATGACCAACAAATAGTTCTGTTTGTACTGCCAAACAGGTGAGTGCACAGTGCACAGGAAGGGGCCCAGGGGCACAGGGCACAGTGAGGGCACAGGAAGGGGCCCTAGAAGTATCTTGATGGGTTTCATAGCTACTTCGATTTGTTAGCTAATAATTGACTTGTGTACCAAATTTCGTGGCTTTTAGGTCGATGTGCACGATTAGCCCAAATTCCGGCCCGTAACCGCTGTACTACACCTGGAGATCGAATCAATGAACCGATGCACAAGTTTTATAGCTTAAAACGTAGCTGCGAAGCAAGCCTAGGGCCATTTGAACGCTATTTTAATGTGACTACAATTATTGTTCTACCTTTTGTTGGGGAAATTTTGCTCTCACCTTATAGTAGAGATCAAATCAAAGAACCTATTTTCAATTTTCATAGCTTGAAATTGAATGTTAAAATGGCTCTCTTATAATAGTTATTTTAAGGTGATTACAATATTCTTTTGTTTGCTGGAACAAGAAAAATAATAATAGATATTAGTATTAAAAAACAGTTTAGCGTATAAAATACGGGATGTACGCCTTAAAAAACTTAAAGCCCTAAAGGAGCAGATATTAGAAAAAGACATGTAAGCCATCAGCGTTGCACTAATACGTGTAAAAGAATCTCCATCCTGTTTTTTGGGACGCTGGAGGAGTTTTTTACACGTATTATTGCGACGCTGATGGCTTACATGTATTTTTCTAATATCTGTTCCTTACAGTTTTAAGCTTTTTTAAGGCTTACATCCGTATTTTATATGCTTTGAACGTTTTATAATACTAATAGCAATAACAAACAAAAACGTCAACTGTGCCGTAGAAAAGGGGTTATATGATTGAAGTTTCATTTTATTTGTTAAAATGTACACGGATAAAAGTTGATGATTTTTAATTGAAATAATCAAATGTACAATTGAGAAAATTGCATCTGTTAAGTGCTGTTGTGCGCATAATGTTGCGTTGGCATTCTCTGCTGCATTGTCCACCACTAAAGCCTGTGTTGTGGTCAAAGACTGCAGTCTCTTCCTTTCACAAGCCTTCAAACCAAACACAGGAATCATAGGAATGTCTGGAGCCCATTCATACTGTGTAGTTTGCATTCCTATGCGTTCTGGTAATCTGATGGTTCTCTTGTTTCAGGTGGCACTGAATTCACTTTATGCAATTTCGAGGATCTTCCTGATTCAGAACTGTGCAAAGATTGGGATGTTAATCCATCGCGGGTTGTCTATGGAGTTACCAGCGACTACAAGGCTGAAGATGTTCTTGAACCGTCCCCAAGTGGTATGTCTCATCTCGTAACTCAGCAATGTAGGCCCAGTTAAACGAACACACACGTATGAATGGTTAATATTTAACGATTTGATTGTATACTAATGGTCTTCTCTGGGTGTTTTTACTTGGAGTTAATAAATAATCAAATAAATAATAAATGAAACACAAATTTTATTTTTTCAGGTGATCATTTCTTGTACATAAAACATGACGGAACTATAGCAGATGGACAACTAGACATAGAAGGGATTTCTGTTCCTCAACCTCTTCCTTTGAATGCCAAATTATTTTTCGACTACTACATCCAGTCCTCGACCGCAACTGCAAAAATAAACGTTTACAATTTTCCATCCAGCAGCAGTAACAGTCTTGTAGGGTTTGATCATGAATCAACCAATGGTCGATGGCTTCAGTTTAATAATCCAATAGATCCAGCTTCAGAAGAGGTGCGTGACTGTAACACTTTGTCGTATCCTAGTTATTGCGAAATTCCTGTATTAAGTTTGTCTTGTTTGTTCAATTATTCTTTTTGCAGATAGTAATGCAACTTAAAGTAGAAGGAAAGGACGTTATTGCTATCGACAATTTGAAACTTATATGTAAGTAAACGACTTAAAGGGATATACCTCCCAGTGCCATTTTTTTCGATCCTCCACATCAAGTACGGCCCCAAAGGTCTATTTCCTTACCGTTAGTCTTTCCCTTGCTAAAAATCCTTTTTAAAATGTGGCTTCTAGGAGATTTTCTGTTGAATATAATGGAACGTTATTTACTAACGACCCGTCAATAAATGATGCATTGTGTGCGTACAATAATCATGACGTTTCATCTCTGTGTGTACATCTACTAATTTTCTAATAATTACCATGAGATCTAAAATATAATAAACTAATGCGGTAAAAATTAAAATTAATTATTCCAATAGATCGCCGAAGCAAAATTATAAGACACTAGCCTAGAAAATTGTAAATTGTGATTTTAAAATACGAGAATCATTCCGGTTTGTGACGACACAATCGTTGACTTGATTTTGTCTCGTGTACTATTCACAAAGCCAACCGAGACAGCAGCTATGCGAAGAACGCAGCTACCACCCCAGCCAACCTTGGCACTGTAATTGCTCGGATGATGATCTGCGCGTAGCTGTAATTTGGCACGCGGAATGTTATAAGGCAGGCCGGGTGTCCCTTTAAATAATTAGAAAATCATGTTCCCCTCCCATTTGTGTATTTCAATAACAAGTTAAACAAGACCAACAAAACACCTTCATGGTAATTGATAATTTTTTTCCGTAACTCCGACGCTGCGTTGCTAAGCTGATAAAAATACCACGCGCAAGTGCTCGGTGTTTTTATTTTAGTCCAGAATGCAACTCGTGAAGGAGAAAAATTATCAGTATTAAACTATAGTTTGTTCCACATTATGTTTTCAGAAAACTGACTGAATGACGACTCGTTTCCTTGCACTATATCCCCCCCCCCCCCCCCCCCCCCCCCCCCCAAAAAAATCGACCGTGGTAGTATTGCATGCCTGAATGTTTAGTATTCAGTAGATTTGTATTACTGGAACTAATGTCACTCTTTTAGTAGTACTTAATAATGCGAGTGTAGTCGGAGCGTAGGTTATGATGGCTTCTACGTGTAGCCTACCATGAATTCAGTCCTCCGTTCATCAACTGTCGCTTTACCTGTCCCGATCACTGTTACCTACTATAAGCCGTGGACTCATGATTTTTTTTAGCATAAGCAGTTATTGTATTTATTTAAATTATTGTTTCTATTTTAATTTAGCCTTATCTGTTACCTGAAGCAAACGAATATTCGTATAGATAACCGATTTAATACTGAACCTTACTGGACGTTAAAGATCGAAATTAGCTGAAAATATTAGTAATAAACGAAGAAACATAATGGAGCTGAAGTTTTGAACAGCTAATGACAAGTGAGCCATGCTAATGACAAGTAATGACGAGCTAATGACAAGTAATGACGAAAGCGTCCACGTGTTTTTATGAGTCCGGAAATGAATCCACACCTTCGGATTGGGCCTCCATTGCACTAGACCACTATGCTAACACGACGTTCTCAACTAACTTGCGAACCGAAGTAATGTCCTGAATTCCAGATCTCCAACCCTGGAGTTACCCCACACCTGGAGTGATATTTTTATACACGTATTTATTAGGTTAAAATCTATACAGCGTACTTTTAACGTACGATAAGTAATCTCTGAACGTGTGGTTACTCCAAAACTGGTCGAAAAATGGATCTGGGTGTGTTATTCTCCTCGAATCCTGTGGTTCCACCTCAGGGTTCATACATAACAGACGAAACCATTTTTAAAGTTTTTTCAAGACTTTTCAAGGTTAGCCTATAAGCAATTTCAAGCTTCTTTGCGCAGTAGATTCTCAAAATTCCAGTATTTTGCCAGGTGTCATCGTTGGCACGATTGTGCTCTTAGTTTACAGTAGGAAGGTAAACTGCCACAAACAATGACAAACAGTGCGTCCTTTCTCCCACCAATCGACAAGGAAGGAGGAGGAATACAGCAACTAACAGTCAGTTGAACAGCACTTGCTTAGCTGCCCCTTCTGGTCAAAATTGCTTGCACTGCATATCACCTCTGTCTTTCTGTCTCCAGTCCAATCCGAAGGGAGCATCGTTCACAGAAGAAATGAATTCGACTGACAAATTATTTTTAATAATCTATTTAATTTTGTATCCAAATTAATATTACTGTTATGGCATTAACCTCACTCCAAACAAAGTACAATCACAAAATTGAAAGCCATCTCAAGGCTCCGACAACTGAAATTCAAGTTTTCAAGGTTTTTCAAGCCTTGAATTTTTGGTTTTCAAATTTAAGGCTTTTCAAGGAATTCAAGGCCATATACGAACCTTGCCACACTCATGCCACTCCTGATTATATAGATGTAAGTGGATTGCTATTATAGTTTTGGAGGACTAGTTTTCAATTTCTCCATCCAAATGGTACATGTGAACCTTTAGAAAAAAATTCGTTAGGGACGAGGAGTGTTGCACAGGGTTAAAGCTCTGGTACAAAAATTCGCAAAGTGGGTCTCTGTTTCTGTCATATGCTAGGTCAGAGCCTTGATACTCTCCCTCACTCCTCGTTCTCACTAACGGAGGTCTTTATATGCTCCTGAAACTGCCAAACACATTTGGCTTTGTCCTAGCTTCTTTAGAGTGCTGCAGTAATTAAACGTTTTGGTAAATTTTAACAACCAAGCAAACAGCAAAGAAAACTGAACTCAAAAAATGTAAGGTGTGGCTCTAGCTGATGCATGTTGGTCACCATGTGCAGATTGCTTCATTCTGATCAGTACTTTAAATTTATTTGTTAACTTCATTCACTTCATAAATACCTTCTCATCCTTCCGTATGATTTTAATACCCTTCTGTCGCTACAGTATGCCCACACTATCTTTGTAATAAGCAGAAAATCTTGGTAATTTGTGTATTATTTGCAGATGGACAAGAAGAATCAACAACTACTACGCCTGATGCAACAACTACTGAAGAGCTAACTACTACCTCTGATATAACAACTACTGAGGAACCAACTACTATCTCTGATATAACAACTACTGAGGAGCCAACTACTACTTCTGCTATAACAACTACTGAGGATCCAACTACTACCTCTGCTATAACAACTACTGAGGAGCCAACTACTACCTCTGATATAACAACTACT
>JAHWFP010085404.1:39786-80907 GCA_023313725.1 Lithobius niger | reverse complement strand
TACTGAGGAGCCAACTACTACCTCTGATATAACAACTACTGAGGAGCCAACTACTACTTCTGATATAACAACTACTGAGGAGCCAACTACAACCTTTGATATAACAACTAATGAGGAGTCAACTACTACCACTGATATAATTACTAATGACGAGCCAACTACTACTTTTGATATAACAACTACTGAGGAGCCAACTACTCCCTCTGGCATAACAACTACTGAAGAAGTCGGTTTATCAACAAATCAGCCCACGACCCATTCGACAGCTAATGAAAGAACTGAACCAATTACCACATTAGAAGAAGACAAATCAACAACGCGAGATGTAACCAACTCGACGAATGGGGAACCCAAAGAGAAAACAACTCAATCAACCGTTGAGGTGGCAACTAAGCCATCAAGTATTACACCTTCTGACATTGTGACCAGTTTTACAATCACACCATTTAATGTAACTTTACCTGAAACTACAACACCACCATTAAATAACTTTTCTAACCAAAATTACTGGTACATGCAAATTCCTACTACAACTAGAATTATTTGGCTCATAGTTATTGCAGTACTGTGTAGCCTTTCAATTGCACTTGGCTGCTTGATTGTGGTGCGCTACAGACGTCGTTATGTTCCCCGAAAAGATAAATTACCAAGTTTTGTTTTGTCGTGAGAACATTAATAAGGCCAGGGTACTCATTTTGGCAACCTTCGATACTTTTTTCATAGTGTAGCTAGCTCCTATCTCAGGTAAAGACTCAGTGATGGAGTGATAAGACTGGCTTGTATAATCAAGAAGTAGACCACGTATCGCAAACACTGGAAAATTCTGATTTTTAATGTTTTGAATGTTTTTGGTATTATTTTAACATCACTGTGTGGCATTCTCAGTAGACGATTCATGCTGTCCACCATGCAGCATTGCTGCACTTAAGTAATTAGCAATCGATAATCATTACTGACTCGATCAGATTGGGCACGTTGACAATAATTAAGTTTAAGTTAACATACCAGCGTATTAGAAGACCTCTGGAGGAAAATAGCTCACTTCTTTACTTATGCATACACTCTGGTTACTCTTGAAATTATTGGTAACGATTCCTCAGAGACAGATACGATTTTACGAGGGGAGGGGGGGGGGGATGTCTGGTGAGTCGCCAAATTGGCAGAAAAATTAACTACTTTGTTTTTACTAGTCACAATAACTGATTGGTCAAGTCACCTTGACAGAACAATAATGTTAAAAATTACGTTTATCAATAACTAGATTTCAGTGGAATCGTGTTCGCCATTTAGTTCAACTCGATTAATACACCCGATTTGTCTATGGACTCTTGTAAAATACTCTGAAGTTGAGCAGCAAACAGACTCGACGCCGTATAAGAACAATAGGTAAATGAAGCAATGAGTCAGCAAATCTGGGTTACACCTTTGTAAATTTTAGCTTTACCAATACCAGTGCTCAGAAAGAATAGAAATGTGAAAGAAACAAACAGTCAGCATTAAAGAGTGGCCTTGTGGGAATATAAGATACATTAATCTGAGAAAGAAAGAAAGACATCTGCCCCAACTGGCATTCTGACAAAAAAAAAGGTTGTTAATGCTGACTGCTTGCTTCAGTCAATATACCTTGCGATTTATTGTTGAATGAAATGTTGTGGAAGGTACACTTTGTGGAGCTCAAACATGACATTACTCTTGTTGCAATTTCCTGGCTCATGGAGGAAATTCGTAGCACTATACATATACTTTGCTGTAGTTAAAAACTGTTCAATACTCAAATGAACGATTTGTAAGTACATAAAAATGTATAATAAACTTACTTTGGCAGGATCATTGCATGTAATTGCAAGACGTAAATCCAGATGGGTTCTGTTAATAATGAACGAATGAAGACAGGAATAAGCACTGATTCTATGTTAAAATGAAGAAAGCCGAAACAGCACAAGAACACTAAAAATGCGTCCTTTCGAAGCTTATTGTGCCGTTTTCAAGCCAAGAAAAACAAGCAGAGTCTCTGCTTAGGTCATAGTAAAAAAAAAGGCTTAAAATTCCACAGAACTGGGTAAACACCCCAAACCAACAATTTCAACAACTCCTTCGCTCAGTATGAATTAAATACAGGGCACTTGATAACACTAGAACCTTGATAGCACTAGAACCTTATTTCACAAAGAACATACCAAGCCGGATTAAATTTAGAATTTAGAAACACTCTGTATCCCCAGAAATATTCTACTGGTAAGCAACCCTATCATGCCTGAGAATAATACATTAAAAGAATATATTCGTTTCCACATATTACGTATTACTGATTTTTCCCGCTAGGTGAGACGCAAGGCTTCCCACTCAATTGCACGCGCAGGGAGGAAGGCAGGTCTTCCTGCTGACAGTTTCTGCGCTGACTTAGGTGAGGCTTAGGTCCAAAATATTTTAGATTTTGTTTTTTGTTGAAATTGTTTGTTTTGGGTGTTTTTCCATTCAAGTGGAATTTTAATTGTTTTCTGTTATGACCTAAGCAGACCTTGTTCTTCTTGGCTTGAGAACGGAGCACAATAAGCTTCGAAACGTCTGTTTGGGCTCTCTTCGTTTTAATAATGATGAATAAATACGAGTGCAAACCTATTTCCGTTGCCTTTTGGAATTAGATGTCAGACTACCAAAGTGGGAAATTTAACCCTCAGCTTTTGAAACCAAAGGCTGAAATCCATAATGCTACGCCACAAACACGTCCAATTTCAGTATGGTTCATTGGCTTCAAAGGTCTAGGGTTCACTTCTCCGCTCAAGCTGTCTAACAGTTAAGTCCAAAAGTCAGTGGACGTAATAGGTTTGCATCTGTATGATTGTTGAATCACAATCTACTTTTAGGCTACTTCAGCAAACTCAATGCTGTTAATTTTTTGTATATAATTTGTGTATATATGCATTGTGGCACTCAGTGCATATACTTTACTATAGTTGAAAATTGTGATGAACTGACACATATTTTGTTCTTGTTTAAACGTAATTCTTACTTTTATTGTTTAAAATGGCCGCACCAGGATACCAGTTCAATTCTCTAACCTGAAATAATTGAATGTGCTATATTCTCAAAGATGCAACCCTAACACAGCCTCGATTTTCATTCTGAGACGGTGTGTTCAGAACTATGGAGCTTAGTGCACCTGTCGACGAGGAGAAAGTAACCTCGAAACGTCGTGCTTTTCATATGTTTGTTGTGCACTGCTTGGGTTTTTATTCTTGTATCATTATAGGGCTTGTTTTACTTCATATCATTCAGAACTATGAAGCAGCACACAGTATTTTTACTCGACTCGTGCTGTGAAGTAGGAAAGCATTTAGGGGATGGGGTGGGGGTTGGCGCAGACAACTCTGGCTCCCCCCCCCCCCCCAACCCAGTCCGAGGGCCCTCTTTGTGAATGGTGCTTGCTTCCATTTTGACTTTCCTGTTTGACTCAGCTTTCAAACGTAGGCTAAACACATGTAAATGTTGAAAAGCACTCTTATTTTTGTTTGTTTCTTTTCACCTTTAGTATGACAAGGTTTTGCGACATTCAATCAAACCTATGGAAACGTTGTGAAAACTATTTATCTGTGGGGCACAGGAAACTAGTGAAAGGTGTCCTGCTGTCACTATTAATAGTAAAAGTTGTCCTTTTAATCATTTCATGCATAGCACCCGTAGACTTCGGAGGGGCGTGGGGTGGAAAACTGGTAAAAGGTCAAAAAGCAAATATTCCACAGAGGATATAAGTAAAGACCCCAAGAGGGCAAAAAAAATAAATTGACTAGTCGCCCCTTACTGCCGGCCCCCCCCCCCCCAACTCATCCACTCCCACATTCTTCTCCTAGCACCTATACATGGGCAGTTAGTAATGACGACCGTTCCTTTACATAACATAAGATCTAACAGCACACAAGTTACAAAGTTACGTCCGTTTTTCTGCAGTACAGACATGAACCAGAGAATGTCACCACTCACAGTCACAGAAAATACGCACGTGTATAGACTGCCATCAATCCAACGTTTTTCTTTTTAGCCAACAAAAGTTGTCGTATGTGGGGAGGGATCCTTAACCACCATACGTAAACGTAATGGATTACAAATATGTTCTGTTTGAACTTGATGTAGGTGCCACCATGCCTAGACTACTTCACTCTGAACTCTTCAATCGTGATTGTGAAAAGGAAATAGACTTTATAGGTAGTCTTTATGATTTTTTTTATCAAAAGGCATCTATGTAAACAAAAGGAGTGAGGGGAAGGGGGCTGGGAGGGGAGGAGGAGAGGCATGTGCCCCAAGTGCCTCAATGTGTGGGTGCCCCTGCCATCACAACCAGTGCGAATGTCTGACAGAAGTATGAAAATAAGTATGGTCAGCAATAACAAGCAAGCTTCTTGAGGATTCCCTGGGCAAGCACAGTGAGCAAAGTATAGCCGAGTAGATGCAATGTTACTGTAGTAAATGAGTAAACGCGAAATTTAAGCAAGATGGGAGCAGATTTTTTTAGCAATTTTTTGTAGCATTGCTTTATCTGAAACAAACTACTTCTGTTCTAGAAGAACTGCTTAATTTGGAACGTTGCTAGACAGCTGAGAAAAAGAGTCTAGTACGGAAGGGAACACCCTGGGATTCGAACTGGGAAACCTCCGATTATCACTGGGAAGGGGGGGCGGAGCAAGGTAATGTCGAAAATAAGCCACAATAGAACCCATCGCCACTGAAGGGTGCTGCTGGGGGTGGGGCTTATTATTTAAGACCCAATTGGCTTTCTGTCCCGTTTATAACCTTATTAACCCATGCTGTTGCCCTGAGATATACCTTGAAAGACAGGCCCCCTCACCTCCTAACCCTAACTGTAGGCCCTCTATGGGGTCCCCCCGCGCACACCACTGCTGAAAACGTTCTACCAACTGTAATTTCCACTAACCAGCCTAGCAGGCCTGATAGATTCCTGGGATAAGGATCCCACACAGAACTGCTATGATCTAATTTAGATCTTCAGTACCCTCCTAAAGCACGGAACAGAGCGAACAGAACGCACTACTGTTTGAGACAGTTTGGCTCCAAACTTGACGTCGCGCGTGCGCAGTGATGTTGCGTCAGCCGTTTAGTACCTTCCTAAACTACAAAACAGCTCAACAAGCTCAGCAGAGTATTCGATACGTGAGCAGACCAGACCTTGCTAATGGATTTGACCAGGATTGGCGTATAGATGTGACCAGGCGAGAGCAATGCCAAATTGCGAACCATCTCAGGAAGGTGGTTTGCTGGAGTGGAGGTTTGAGCATGCGCGAGCTAACAGTTTTGACGAAACAGATTCATCGCTGACGATGTTGACGTCAATCAAGCCGCATCAACACGAATATTAGCAGGGAATGAGCCAAACTGTCACCAACAGTGGTGCGTTTGCTGCGCTCTGTTTGGTCGTTTAGGATAGTACCGCTTGCTACAGCATGGAAAACTACCTCACTGACCTTAGGCTAGCATCTTTCAAAACCCTGCAAAAAAAAATTTAATTTCCCCATTTGCCTTTGCACATACGGTTTGATTGTGATCAGACCAGCACAACATGTCGTTTATAACGGCTCCGAAACATGACATGCTACTCACCTCCTGTATCAAATTTTCAAGGAGCTGTGTCCGTGTCAAGACGAGAGTCAGCGTTCCGCCGCTACTACTGCGAGCCAATCTCCTGCTATATTTTTCTCATGTAAAAGGTTCGTCACGTGATAAACTGTATGCGGTCAGAAAAGGCGTGTAAACCGGATGGACCGTGGGAAAAAACACGCAAAAAAACGCACATGCTGGTTATCTACCATTTGCAGATCACTTGGCCAAATGAAATCACAATACATGCCAAAGGCACGAAGCCGTCTCAGGCGGCCTTAGCATGTCTATTACTATTTCGCGTTAGTTGCCACCAGGCTTTCCGTCTAGCCCTTGTCTGCATCAAACCATCCTTCATATCTACTATCTTTAAAAATGCCATCATGGCGGCGCTCAGTAGTAGACACCATGGCCGAGGAGATGCGCCTGATGTTGATCGAATTATGGAAGACAATATTTTGTACGAGATCTTAGTGTACTGTGAATGGCAAGAACCAGAAGTGATAGTGAGTATATATTTACGTGATGGCAACACTTATTTCAAGCAACGAAACCGAAATTAATTCAACTGATCTTCTTACCGATAGCTTAGCCTACGAATGAATGATCTGCGATTATGAATGTTGACGTGGTGAAATATTGTTGTTTAACTACGTGTCAAATTACTTTTTAGCTAAAAAATCCTGATCGGAACGATGATCTGCATTTAAATAGAACAACCAACTCTAACGCAAGTAAGTAGTACTGATCGATTTGTAAGCAAACTGTTTTACTAGCCTACTTGTTCTTGGTATCTAATTTAGTGTCTAATCTAAATTCGATATCCGGCATCTTTTGCCTATTTCATTTAACACATTTAATTAATGTTTTATTTAAGGCTGTTTCTCTGGTCCCGGTGACGGGATCCTGGTTTGAAACACTCTGGTCCCGGTGAATCAAATGAAAACTAGGCCTTGATATCTTTAATTAAAGTGAACCTAACCTGCCTAATCACACGATACATTTAACCTAACCTAACCAAACCTAATCAACTCTAAACTAATCCAAATATTCCTTAAAACTGTATTTTTGTGTTTGCTGTGATCAATATTCACATAACCGCGGTCCCACAGCAACGCGTCCAAGATAGGCTTGAAACAGTTGCGGATCAACCGGGACTAGAGACACTGCATTTATTTAAATTCATAACTCCCGGAGATAGCGTATTCCCGTCTGAAAGTACACTCCATGAATGCAAGTATATCCTCTCACATGGAAGCAACAGTCAAAAGACAAGATAAAAAATTGCTTTAAAGGAAAACAAAACCCTCGCATTTTCTATTTTTTCCATGTTACCAAAAATCCTTATTTTTTTCTTTGAGTCCAGTAAAACGTCACTTGCCTTGATTGTTGCGTTGTCGAAGTAAATAGAAACAAATGTGTCAATTTTTTAAGTCACCTTCATCACGAGAAATTGCACGATCTCGAGCTCTCACCATTCAGAGTTGTGATGTCGTCGTCTTAAAGAAAGGTGTACCCATCCTGTTGTGCTGCACAACTTTTAAACAAACATTACTACTAACAATCAAAAACATATGGCAAAAGCATATCAATCCTAATAGCCGGTCTTTTTTGGCTGTGTAACACAGACCAAATATTTGTTGTTTACGTTAAAAACCAAGCTTCATTTTTCATTCCCAAACAAATACTGTAAAATTCATTTATTTTACTGGGTTGGATTAATGTTGAAAATGATAAAAGTTGACGCGGATGTGTCGCCCAAGGCATGGACTCTATTCTTTGAAATTTTTGAAATTTTCAAAGCTTCTGTTGGGCTTCTTCCTCAGCACGCTGTTGATACCAAAGCATACCAGCAAAAGCTTCGAAAATTAAAAAAATCTTCGTTTTTGCACTCTGGGTATACCAACTTATTTTCCAAAAAAAAAAACTAAGTGTCAAGAACTATTTTCTGTTGGCCTAGGTTAGTGAGGTAACTTTTTTTTTGAATACTGAATAACGGTATAGTGGTTTGCCGATACTGTGTGTCTAAAAATCAGCAGTGAGTTCAAAAAAGCAGTGTCATGATCAGTTAATATTATGGTAAAATGGGTAGGCTACGTGAAAAAAAACAAACCTTGGTACTCATAATGAAACGAGAATGGAAAATCACGCAAAATTTCAAAGTTCAATGCAGCAAAACACTACCACGAAATTTCGACAAACCAAGATTGGTTTCTCTCCAAACAACGTTCATCTTGTTCATGCGAGACACTGGTTTTCAGCATTTGAAGCTTTTCTTACATCTCAGGTGGATGGTGGATCGAGTGAGGAATTTAAACTTGCCGCTAGTGGCCTCCGATCATTGTAAGGCCATTTTAGTTTCCACTTTCGTGAAAGTTGCTCTGAGTTAGAGCTCCCCCCCCACTCCCCTCTCCAAAGATTTAACACCTAGTGCAGCTAGGACTCTCTGAGCAACTTTCACGAAAGTTAAATTCCTCGCTCAATCCACCTGCCACCTGCGACATAAGAAAAACTACAAATTCTGAAAATCAGTGTCTCGTCTGAAGATCACAAATGTGTTTGGATTGAAAACAATCTCGGTTCGTCAAAAATTAGCAGTACTGTTCTGCTGTACTGAACTTTGTAATTTTGCATAATTTACCGTTTTCGTTTCATTATGAGTGCCGTATTTCAAAGTAATTTTCCACATGGCGTTTTTAAAACCTGTGGTACTTGAAAATACTATTTCTTACTGGAAAATAAGTTACTGATTCTCTGCAGCCCTGGTCTAATCTGGCTTTCAGTGTTTCAAGACGGCCTTAGAAACAGAAATTTTCAACATGGAAAAAAGTTGTGAAATGTGTAGTACTAGAAAAAAATATTTTATTTATTTATTCCTCAACAGTCAAGTTTGAATCCTTTAAAATTGTATATAAACTTGAAATTTGGACAAAATGCTAGACTCAATTTAGGAATACCTGGCATTTACTGGAAATTGGAGTGGGTTGGTTTCATTTTGTGACTTCAGTTTCAGTTTTATATGACCAAAAAACCACAGTTTCGGAGTCGGTATTGGTTTTCGCCAACCCCCGCCTTCTTAGTTTTCAAGTTTCTTTTACTAGCTTCAACTCACTCTTGCTTTCACTTTACATTTTTGCAGTGTCATGGACTTTGGTTCTGGCTGTGTGATCATTTTCCTATGCTATTTTCTATCTTTAGGATGTTCTCTTGCATTAATACAATCTTTTCTTTAATCTTGAATTCTTGAATTCTTTAATCTGATGCAATAGTAAAAGTTAAGAAATTGTCATTTAAAGTAACTTTTATTTAAAGTAACTTTTAATGCTTCATGAAAGTTTGCATTGGTGGAATTGTAACGTGTGTTCAATGTAGAAGCCAAACTTGAAGTAGTTAAACCTTATTTAATGCGGAATAATCATGACAAGATTTGGGTTACATTATTACGTTCTTTCTCAACACAAGAAGCAATGGGAATAGAACACCGGGCTCTGAAGCCCTTGACTTTTATATGCTCCGGTCAGATCCAGAGCTCCACCGGACAACCAATCAGCTCATGAGTTCATTAACCAATCCAGTTCATGGTTACAAAGTGTTCACCAATCGTGGCCAACAATACTTGGCCACGTTCTCCTGCACGTCCGCTCATGGTTTTGGCGCAAAACCTAAAAGTCCTTGCCGTTACACAAGTGATTTTGGCGCCAACAAAAGTCAACCACAACACAACAGCACACAGGTAGGTACGAGGGTGAGCCAATGTCCGTTACAGAATGCACTGACACGACATGGTTTGGAGGGGGGTTGGGGGGGGCACAATACCCATAGTTGTTTGAAGGAGTAGGCAATCGGACAACTAAACTTAAGATGCACTAAAATGGTACATGGCCGCTACGGCGTGCAAGTGAACGTCTCAACTGCCAACCACAAGGAATATATAACGCAGAAATTTTTAAAAGAAATATTGAATTAAATGATTGTGTGAGCTCTGCTGCCATTTATAGCATACGTAGAAAATTACAACCATTTAAAAATTCAAGACAACAACAAATCAGTCTTTGATCATTTGAAAACCATAAAAAATAACTTAACAGAAAGTATGAATCGGTTTCGGTTTTCAGTACCAAAGGTTTGGTTTCTTTACCGACCCATTCCTACTGGAGAACACTGCTCACTTAGTGCTGGAAAATACTTGAAAATGTAAATGCTTGTGTGAACCCAGTTCATTAGTAACGTAATATAGCATCTTTGATGGAATTACGGTAACATCATGAATAGTCGTTTGGGTTAAGTTTTTTGTCTGCAAAAATCGTTAGTTTACAAAATGTGTTTACAGATTCTTGGTGGCCACCACTTCGGCCATGGGCATTCCCATCATGTTTTTCTCTTCCGATGGCCGTGACAAAGTTAAAGGACAACCAGATGACATGGCAAATTGCCGTTGGCGAGTAAGTAACAAAAAAAAAAAAAAAGAAAGAAAAAACTCTATCTAGGACGTACCAAGATGATTTGTGTTAAAACAAAGGTATCATTTTTTGTAAGCACTTTTGCATTTTCTGTGTTTCAGAGAAGGAAAATTGGTTGCAGTTTTGCTGGAACAATTTTTAGAAATAAGGTAAAAAAAAATTATTCCGATGTTAAATTGTCCTCTTAGTATTTGTAGACATACAGTTCATACACCCAGTTCATTATGCAACAATGAGGGATGGTTTAAAATTACAGCAGTCGCTGAACACTGTGTTCCCTTGGTCTCTGCCCCGCGGCTGCATCCTCTTTCAACTAAGATAAAAGTGTTCACAAACCAGGGCGGATCCAAAACTAAGTCTTGGAGGGGTCCGTAGGGTGAATAGTCTACATCTTGTGCTACTTTGTAATGCAGGAAAGTCTGCTAACGATCATGGTTGAAAAAAATGGTGAAATGGTAACCTAGTATGTGTTCAACTACATTTTGAAAGCTTTTCATTCGAAACACATTGCATTTTATGCTGGAGAAACTTCGACTACATTCCTCTAGTGTCATTATCCAAAGTCTGTGTAGGCATAAACAGCCTCTCATATTTCCTCTCCTTGCTTACGTTCTGAAATTGAAAGTAGTGACATCTGTTTTTCCTACTTCTCGGTGGAAACGGAAATTCTTTTTCCACTCTAAGCTTGCCCGAGTAAATACAAAGTATTAACTTTTGGTCGAATTTCAACTATTCTACTTGCTCTCCTGTACATAGTACCTGTAACCAATGCACAGCCCAAAAGTCTGTCAAAGTTCTCTTCGTAGTGGCACCAAGCAGTTCAAAAACTAGGGGAAAGTTTTTCAGCGGCATTTCACAACTGCGTACTGCTAAAATTCGGCGCCGGCGCCCCCCCCCCCCCCCAAAAAAAATCTGCTTTTAAAGGCACATAACTCCCTCCGGTATATTTTAACGTTTTTCTCGATACATTACCGGAAATAGTTTTATATGAACTCATTTACCTTTTATTTAATCGTCTAAGGGTACGATCCCGATGACAAATGTGGCGCGTGTACGCTAGTAAGCTTCTTTTTTACCGCTCGGTCCGAGGAGTATTTCACTCCCGCCAGAAAGCTTCTCGGGCGTTCTTGGGCTACTTTTAACGGTGACGTCACGCGATGTTTACACGCCTAGTCTGTGACGTAGTGATTCTTCGTGCACTTCAAGTCACGTGACTTGCCGCTTTTGAGCGAAAGCCAAGTGAGATAGTAGCTGCCTTTCTCCAGGTATGCAGCTTCAATCCCAGTTAACCTTGTTCTGAGCTTATCAGGAGAGATGGCGAATGATGAACGCATTTATCTATTCCACCAAGTAGATTTGCTACCGAATCGGTAAAGGAAAGGACAAAACGAGAATTGGATCAACAATTAGGTTTATCCTATGTTTACCACAATACAAGAAACTAGGATTAAAGAAGGGGTGGGGCCGGGGTGTCGGGATCCTGACATGGTGATGGACAAAACCAAAGGCGGAGAAGAAATTAAATTGCGGATTGAGTTTCAGACGTAAATTCTCGTAGCAGACATAAGGCCTAAGGAAAAAAAACGTTTAGCTGCAGTACCAATTAAATTATAATTAGGGTCGGTCGGGAGAAGCTTTTTTTTTTTATGGTAAGCTGTTTCTGTACCGTAACGCCGTTTTTCATTCCCGCATAATGCTAAAACATTAAGTCACAAATTAGGCTACAAGGACAAATATAACGGTTGGGAGGAATAATGAGATCGGTCGCAGGGGCGTAAACTTACTGTCCGAAGAAAGGAGGGGGGGGGGCCCCCCCCCCCCCCCCCCCAAAAAAAAAAAAGCTATACATAATGACCGGTCCCGAAGCATGCCTCCTTGAAATCGCCAATAAATTAATATACGTAACATAGTCGGCAACGATAGGACGTAAATTTCGACATCCACATAATAAAGACCCCCAGAATCTTTTATTTGGTCAACTTTGTTCAAATAAAACTAACGTGTGGGTATTTTACCGCAGCAACAGACAGGAGACATTGATGATCATAACGTGCAGTCATCTGCAACAGTGTTTGTTTACCTCTAGTCGCTCCATCTTTGCCTTTCAGCATTTCTACGATGTGTCGCATGGCGCGGCTCCGAAATGAGTATGATCTAGCGTCGGATGTGACGTCATGCTTGTTTCCCAGAGCAATGCGCGCCGCGGGCGTGTGAACTATATTTTAGCGCAGTTGACGTATGAGTAAAGCGGCCAGGACGGAGGGATTTATGTGCCTTTAAGTGCCTACTGCCTTGAGGTTTAAAAACCATCCCCAATGTGTAACAACCAGGGTTGGAAAAAATCATGATTTTTTGTAAAAAAAATATTAAAAAATCGATTTATTTGATTTAAATCAATGATTTTTTTGAATAAATCATTTTTTTTTCTAAACTTGAGCAAACTTTATTTAAAAGGTGTGGGACATCCATGTACAAAAAAAACTTGACAGTTAAAACAAATTAGTTTTAGTAGTAGTAGGCTACAGTTGCATATTCAAAAAGCTTCAACAGTTATTATGAGATATTAATTGTGACCCACAGCGGATGGGAGCGCATCAAAATGAAACCAGTAAATGTTTACGCTGTTGTTTCGTAATGAAAGATCTTCAACGGTAATATCATGAGTACTAGTAGGATATTGTTTGGCACTCTCAACATCTCCATAATAATTATAGCAACTTAGTAGACTTGTTTCATGCTGAAGATCTCAATATAGAATCATTTACAAGATCAAGTTAGTAGGCTATTATTTCATACTCAAATTAGCTTCAACAGTAACTAACTAGCCTGTATGGCAACTTAGTAGGCTATTATTTTATGCTCAACAATAGTTCAATGCATTGTAATTATGGGAACTTGGTAGCTATCATATTAAAAATATCTTTAACTTGTACTTATAGTTCTGCATCAATTTCATTTTTTAATTTTTAACTGATTTAAATCAATGATGGTGTGCTTGAATTAGCTCCTTCAAATGCAGGGAAATCGCTGTGTTTCAGTTTCGTTTTATAGTTCAGTTTTAGTTTCTCTTTAAGCTAGTATTCCAATATCCAACTTAGTTCTGCATCAATTTCATTTTTAATTTTTTAAATGATTTAAATCAGTGATTTTTATTGATGATTTAATCAATGATTTAATCACTGCTTAAATCATTTTTATTTAAATCAGTGCTAACCCTGGTAACAACATGGTGGTGTGAATATTATTGCCATTTGCTACCCTCTAACGAATAGTTGCTGGATTTTGTAGTCTTGTTTAATGGATAATCTTTGTTCAATTTGTCTCCTTTATTAGATCTTCCAAAGACGAATATGCCACAGTTTTTGGGAAGACTCCAGGTATGTCCCCATACCCCCCCCCCCCCAAAAAAAAAAACAACTAGAAGTAACACTTAATTGTATTTCTCTATTTATATTTCTCTATTTATAGTTTGCTTATTAACCCATAACCGCCTAGATACGAACGTACGCCTTCAACGTATAACAGCGAAAAACTAAGTCCCAGCGCGAGCTTTGTGAGGGGTCCCCGGGGACCCCGAGCAAAGCGGGCTGTCACAGCCCAGTGGTCAGCGTCGTCGGCTCCAAACCAAGAGAATGCCGGTTCGAATCCGAGAACCGACCCAAGTACCATATGGACTCTAAAAAAAAAGGGTCTGAAAGTTCTTTCAGGCGGTTAAGGGTTATCATGCTTAACTAAATTAATCAGTGCTCTCCAGGAGAACGGAATTTTAAAGATAAAATTAGTTTTACTTTTCCTAAAAATTCTCGCCTTTAATTCCAGCTTAAATTCATTAAAATTAATACCCAATGCCCAGTAATAACAAAAAGGAGCCACCAGGCTCCCCATTCTTGTTGGTCAATCAACAATGCCCCACATCACTACCTCATCGCTGATCCGACTAGCTCCAAGTGGCTTTGGCCAAAATGTTGTCCTCCGAATGAAATAAACATACTTCGCATTCGCAAGAATTTGTGCGAAACTCGCACGAACGACAATTACAGCAGAGCAAATGGCGTTTTTCGGTGATTGCGCATTAAAACCCCCAAATTTAACATTTTAATTTTAACTCTTAACCGGGCCCAAAACTTCAGCATTACAGCCAGTGATCTGAACAGAATCGTGCCGTAACGAAAAGTGATGAATGGCATTGTTGGAACAATTTATGGAGAGCCTAGTGGGCACCGTTTTGTTATTATTGAGCATTGACCATCAAATTTAAGGGAATTTAAGTTAGCATTAAAGGTGTTATGTTGAGGGAAGTAAAAACTGGCTAACAGTAGAATTTTAGGTTACAAATCTACTGTCCAGCTCTATTTTCTTTAATTTTAGTCTGCAAGGATCCATTCCCTCAGTGGCGAAAAGTAGCTTGGAGTGGAGACTGCAGTATGGTTGCGGTTGCGTACAGCAATGGAAATGTGGACGTCTTTGATGTTATTGGAACGAAGCTTTTCTCCATTGATAATGTAAGTGCCTTAAGTGTAGGCATTGTGTTGTAAACAATGATCTGCTTATGGTTACTTTTACCCACTTGTTTCTGTGTGTAGTTAAAAGACAATTTGAATTCTGGTTTCGACTGTGGAGAAGCATTGGCGGGTTTAGTTTTCTCGGAGTTCCGGATCAAGAAAACGCAGTGGTAAGACTCAGCTTTGCAGGTTCCGTAAAATATTCAGTCAAAAACCATTTTTTTTTTTTAGTCACACAGTCTTTCAACAATTTGTGACCAATTAATCCTTACCAACCTTCACTAATAGGGGAAAAAGTCACAGCAATTGTTGGTGTTGTTTTAGGGCTAAACATTTATTGTATTGCTTTAACTCCATTTTGGATAACATGTTTACACCTGAACTCTGCGCCTAGTCGTTATAACCGTGAACTTAAAGCTGCAAATCGTCGGTGTGCAAATTAAGAAAATACTAGCTTTATGGCTGTTATTGCGGTCACCACTTTTGTGATAAGCTCTCGAAACGAAGCCACCAAATGCCAGATTTACATCAAATCAAATTTTCATTTGAGTGGTAACCGAAGTTGGTGACGGTTGGTTCTTATGTCAATAAGATTGGCCTCACAAGCTCTTTCCTCATTTAAAAAAAATGACTTTATTGTTTCAATTGTTTGGTAAGCCTTTGAACCAAGGTAGGCCTCAGAGGCGTAACTTCAAAATTGGGGCCCGGAGGAGGCAGTGAAGGAGAGCCCCCCCCGGCCCCCCCCGCTTCATACAAAAATTCAGTTATTGCCACACAAGGTGAGAGCCCAGTGGAGGGCCCCCTTTTACTAAAATAATAAATGCAGTTTTCCCATACAAGGGGGTAAGAGCCCAACAGAGCCCCCCCCCCCCAAGGCGAGAGCCCAGTGGAGGCCGCCTTCCCCTATTAAAAAATTGCAGTTTTTGCCACACAAGGCAAGAGCCCAGTGGAGGCCACCCCCTCCTCCACCCCCTTCATAAAAAGTGCATTTTTTGTTGCCACATAAGGCGAAATCCCAGTGGAGTCCCCCCTCCCTCCCTAAAAAAATAAAACCATTAAGTTTTTACAACACAAGACACAACTTTTTTCACGAAACTATATAGCAACAACTTACTTTCTAATATTTTGTGGTTACAAACAAATTTAAATTGGGACCAGTGAATGGGCCCCCAAAGTTGGTGGGCCCGGAGGCGGCTGCCTCCTCTGCCTCATTGAAGTTACGCCACTGGTAGGCCTATACAAAAGACATTACATTTCATTATAGGATTTTTAAAACCAAAAACATCATTGTAAACAATAGCAAACTCCAACTGAGCTAAGTGTTTGAGGCAATAAACAAAGTGAAAACCAAGCTGGTCAATTTTGTGTGAATTTTAACATTCTAGGTAAAGATTACAGTAACTGGCTTCCGAACTGGGATACGATGAGATTATAATTCAGCTAGTGTCGCTGCAAAATGTAAGGGGCACCTTATTTTTCGAGGCAGAAGCTAAACTAAGAAGAAGGAAAAAACATCAATAAGGCTGTGCTTTGTTAATATTGCTTTTCTTGCGCAGACTAGCGTACTTGCTGCATAAGATAGTGAATGTGTTGATATTAGGCATTGAAAAAAATAATTGTCTATGCTCAGGCCCTGGCTGATGACTTTTTTGAGCAAAATTAAAGAAGTGACCTGCAAAAGTTTTCTGTAGAAAAATTTGTAAGAGCGGTAAGCTTTCTTGCACATAAGTTACTCAGCAAGCATCCAGTTAAGTTTTAGTTTAAATTAGTCTTAGAAATCTACTACAGAAAATCTGAACAGAAAACAAGCAATTTAAGTACTACTTGCTCAGTTTCAACAGAAAAATAAAAATAAAAGCCTGTTCACAGAGTGGCTTTTTGGAATTGTAAAAAAATGCCCGAGAAACAGAACATTTTTTATCCATGGCCTTGTAGGCTAAATTTTGAATTATTTATTTGGTAACTTGGACTACTGTTTGTTTTTGTTGAAAGTAGTATAATTGATTGTTATTTTTGTCTTAGGTCATCTGAACTTTTATTATGTAATTACAAGGGGCAGCTAAGGAGTTATTTTGTTAGGTAAGGTATTTTCCCCCTAATATTACTACACAAAGTTTTTAAGTGTTGTTGATTTAAGTTGTTGCTTTTAAATGTTGATTTAATGTTGCTCGTAGTAAGTAGCCATTTTTGATCTTTTAAAAAGTTCAAAATTGTGTCCTCCAGCATTATCGCCATGTGGGCTAATGATGATTAAAATCATTGTTGAAAAAAAAATCATAAACTTAAATTCATAAATCATAAACGATACGATACGAGTGCTGTTGTGTAATTGATCAGCATTAAATTGCCCCTTCCGGGCATTACAACATGCAGTACAAGTCAAAACATGTAAACAACAAAACCCAAGCCAGGCACGAAAATCACAAATAGAAATAGGTGCAATCTAGGTGCAAATAAGTGTTAGGGTGAAACTGAGTGGACGAATTTCCTGCATACTTAAAGTAGTGGAGGAAATCCTGTTGTCAAATCCTGCTGCACTACATATTATTTTGTATAGCAAAAATGCAACTTTGCTTTTGGGAGTGGGAAAGTGCATTACACTACTAGAATACCAGAATTTGACTGAGATTATTAAAAGAAGAATACGCCGTACCACAAATAAAGAATTTACTCGGTTCTCTTGAATTTTCGGTGAAAACTACTGTTGCAAGTTCCTTTCACCTGTGAACAGAAACGCTTACCCATTCTAATTCGGCATGGGACAATCATCTTTGTTGCCTCAAATCTACAGCCATCCAACACCACGAAAAGAATGGGATCCCCCTTATGAACATCCAGGGTTCATCACACCCCAACGTGGGACACTTTAGTAGGAAAAGACTTAGGAGAGAGGTTGGCGCACAAATGGAGAATAAGTAGAGACCATATTGGCCCTATGCCTTGCAAATATAGAAGGCCACGATGTATGCCATGCCTTGCAAATACTGTAGGCTGTGATAACTGTCAAATTCAAATCCAGGCATCTGACAACAAGCAAGGATGTAACCAGAGACCTAATATGCACTTTGGAGGGCCTGATGAAGACAGTAGGGGTACTGTTGAAAATTAGCAAGACAGTGTGACAGTGTTGTGAAATTGAACGGATATGGAGGAAATAAGCCATTTGACAGTCACCTGTTCTTCAGAAGAGAAGCAACACACACTCAAATCAATGCGTCTTTTTTTTCTTACATCGCTGGATTTCCGAAATTCAAATGCACGCGCTGGTGATGAGCGAACCACTATCTATAAATCATTTCATATCTGAATGTCCCACTTCACGTCCAACATGGAGGCAATTTTGTGGCACGAGAAACTGTCGTTGCTATCAAATTTGGGTCCATGTGACTTGAGGGCCTTGAGGAAGTTGTTTTATTTTATTTATTGTGGTGTTTTACTGGCTCTTTGTTCTGTAACTTTCTTTATTCCTTTGCAGTCCCAACGGTTTCCAGGAATACCACAGCTTCTCTTTTACAAGGGAAATTCCATACGGCATAACTGCCCTGTGTCAACACCCTGCTCACAATTTGTTGTTTGTCAGCGGTGTCAACCCCATGTCCGAAGATGGACAAACCCACATTTCATCCGACCAATATGGAATAACGGCTTGGCGTCTTTTGTCAGACGAACCATATTACAAATTGGTCACTACACTAGAACAGGAGAGAGCTAAGGTATGGTATTATATAAATATTTATACGCAAACTAGCTGTACTCCCAACGTAACATATGCGGTCTATCTGGTTTCCACATGTGCAAACGAAATACTTTACTGGGTAGCATGAATTAAATGGCCGTCGATGCCCGTACCCCCCTTGAACCCCCCTGCACCTCCCCTTTCCCCCATAGTGTGGTCAGATTCCCCTCTCCTTCCATGTAGTCCCTCTGGTACACCCTGCCCCCCCCCCTCCCGCATTCCCCCCATCGTTGATAATTCTGCAAGAAAACATACCTGTTTTGCAGGAGAATTATAATTATTAGAGTATCCGACTTTGTGGTTCTACCATGGGATCCTCCACTCTCTTAAAAGCAAGTGCACAGCTTCCATCAAAAGTGGTGATCAAGACATGGAGGCAGGGAGCATGCGCACCGGAAGTTGGGTCAGAACGGAAGTAGGATGGAAGAGTCCAAGTGGATTATTTATTCTGGCCTTGGCAGTGTTCGGCTTTAGGATGGCATAAAGCCTGATGGTAGGAACGCACAGTCGGATACCTGGAAAAACTGGTAAATATTCTTGTAAAATTATCAATTTTCCCCTAAAATTAGTTTTTACTTATTCCTGCCTTTCTAATCGCCATCCTTGGGTAAGGTACAAAAAGTGGGTCAGGTATAAAAAGTAACAGACAAGGCACGAAAGTGACGTCACCAACCATTGGCAGAGTGCACTTAGCGGTGAGAGCTGCAAGGTAGCACAAAATTTGCCAGAATATCAAACAAGATAGTTTTTGACAAAAGAGCATAACATAGTTCTTACGAAATAGCTAAATATAAAAGCAAAAACTTTTAAAAACTAATTTTGTTAAATCACTTACGTGGCGTGAATTGGCCATTAATTGGAAAATAGGTATAGTTTTGTTAATAGGCCATGAAAAAAAAATTGTTTGGTTCTCGAACTATTGTTACAAATACAAAAACTGGCTCGGTGACCAGCTTTTTATCTGTACTTTATATAGTAAACTTAAAACTTGGTAACCTAGTAGTATCTTTGTTTTCTGTTGGTCTCTTTGGTTGAATTATTTGTAAACATTTCTAAATTATACATAGCAAAGTTTTGGGGTACCTTTTTTTTTTTTTACTCAAAATAAGTCGCCAACAAGGGCTGGAGAACCAACAATTTTGTTTTTTGTAGCCTTATTGACCACAAACTTGTCACTGGTCGAGCGATTGAAGTAGAATTTCACTTGTCTTTATAAAAGAAAATATAAAAAGATCACTTAATTGCTCAACACTGCTCTTTTGTGTCATGATAAACTGAATGATTCTTTGCGGCAACAAGTTTAGCAAGTACATGTAGAAAGTCTGTAGTTACAGTGAATGCCTGTGTTTGAATATAGAAGTACACTGAATGAAAATCCATGCTAAACTATAGCGTTGCTTTAACTAAATTGACAAATTGACAACTTTTAATACAGTTATCCAGGAACCTTTTTAGAAGATTGCCGCAGATGTTTTCTTGGAAAGGCAAAAAAGAGGTGAGTTTTAGCATTTAGTGTGGACTTGTAAATGTATAACAATATATTAACGTTGTTCTCTGCCAATAGTGGTATCAGGTATTGGGTGATACTATGGTGCTGGTAGTGGATCAGTTTTGCTTGCGCTGTCGATCAAATACTATGTTTTTTTTCGATATTTTTGTTTAACCCATAACCGCCTGAAAAAACTTTCAGATCTTTTTTTTAGAGTCCATATGGTACTTGGGGTCGGTTCTCGGATTCGAACCGGCATTCTGTTGGTTTGGAGCCGACGACGCTGACCACCGGGCTATGACTGCCCGCTTTGCTCTAGGGTTCCCCGGGGACTCACAAAGCTCGCGCTAGGACTTAGTTTTTCGCTGTTATAAGTTGAAGGCATACGTTCGTATCTAGGCGGTTATGGGTTAAAATTGATCAATTTTAGCAAAACAATGCACCACCTCAATCTTTTTATGAGACCTTTCGAGTGTGGCTTATTTCACGCCTTTAACTTAAATCATGTGAATTATTTGGTAAAAACTTAAAATAAAGTCTGTGATTAAATCCTCCAAGATTGCCCGTGAAGCCATATGATAGTTTTCTTACGAAATGTTGCTTCTAAATCTGAAATGAAGATAGTAAATAAAATTAAAAAAAATTATTTTTAGTTCATGGCCTTTATTCACCTTTAATTTTAGCCTTTTTGCTAAGGTATCGTTACCACATTGGCCAATACTATTGGCGTCAATATTGACATCGGGACCAAAAATAAGGCTATTCGACAGTCTTACAATTTATAAAAATGAACAGGTTCATTGAAAACGCTAATTCTCACAACAGGAATACAAATACTTCGTATTCGCAAAATATTTGTATTCCTGTTGTGAGAATGAGCGTTTTAAACGAACCTATTCAAAACTTTGTTGCGAACTCTCATAGTAGCAGACGACCGTTTCGTATATTTAATTATAAAAATGATTTTGCGGTATTGAATTAATAACTTTAAATGGTGCACTGGACTGTTTTCCTCTTTTCACTGCAGGATACAGTGTTTAAGCTAAGTGTGTCTCCAGCTGGTCATTACATGGCCGCTCTTCATTCTTCTGGAACATTATCAATATGGAGCATACCATCAATGAGATTAAAACGTCTTTGGCAGCTTGCTGTACAGGTAAAACAAACATTCAAATTAACTAGAATTGAATGATTTGGTACCAGTATCACTTCTGATGCACCATTTCTTTATTCTGTTATTGTGTCATTGCAGCCTGATTATGACGCCATAAATCCAGCCCTGTTGGAGTATAACGTTAAAAAACGTAAACTGCAAACAAGTAAGTTGTTTTTTAATGACTTGATGTAAAGTTCACATTAAATAAAATTTTGTTATGTGTCGCCCTCAACAAAAATATCTGGCCAAAAACTACAGTAAATTCAAACGAAACTGGCATTACTATTGAATTGCAGTCAAGCAAAGCTACTAAGGCTGTACCAAACCGAACAAACTGAACTGACCATGGCTGAACAGAGGGTGTTCGGTTCGGTGTTCAGCTTTTCAAAGCAAAAATTCTGAACCAAACATATTTTCACTTCTATTTGACAGATTTTTTAGTTTGAATACACTGTTTTGATGGTTTTTTAGCCACCTTTTTGATGGTCAAAACCACAAGTTCCTAGCTTTAACCATTCAGAAGTGATGAGGGAGCATGTAAAGACACAGGAGATTTCTTATGCTCAAACTTGATTTCCATCTCTGTTCACTTACCAATTCCATGTGAATATAACAGCATTTGTTGAGAAACTTGTGCTTTCGTAAATGTCAATCTTTGTGACCAAGTCATTTTAAATTCTGTTTTACAGGTTGATTAGCTTGATACATTTTTGTTAGGTTCTGAAGCATTCGGTGTTTGGCTCATTTAAGGTTTGTTCGTTTCGGTTAAAAATTTTAGCGAAAAAATTATTTAGTGAACCATTTTTTAAAGTGCTTATAATCCGTACGAGATTTGTAAACTGGGCGTGGCTTAAAAAAAATATCGATTGTCCACTCCAGTACAACACCACGACTAGCATCATGGGTAAAAAAAAACCGCCAGCGCAGCAGTCACAAAATGGCGTCTATTAACGCGTCTTCAATCGGGAAAAGAGGTAAAATGATTCACAGTCAACTAGGGAAATTATTTGGAATGTCTATTTGTATCTGCGAAGCAAGTAACCAACAAAGAGCAAGCACACCGTTTCCCAAGAAACTTCGGATGCAACTAAGGTTTCTTTCAGTTGTGTTAAACAAATAGTTAACGAAGGCGCGCAACTACTCGCCGAAACAAGTGCCATTCCAGCCGCAGCAGAGACTACAGTTACGCGGTTCATGACGGCAGCGAAATAACGGCCAAAGGCGCCAACGGTAACAAGATTGGCCGACTTTAAACTGTCTGCCGCTCGAGCAGCAATAACTGAAATTCACCGAGAAGGAAATTATCCAAATCTTGATAATGTTTTGCCCAAGTTCAAATCGAAGATGGGAGAACTTCCGTGGCATTTAATCATGAAAAAGAAATTTCGGATGAAATACGGAAAATGCAACACAGAAATTTTACATATAAGCGTCCAGAAATTGTTGCCCAGCGTCGCCGATCTTTATGTCAGGTACGAAGTAATCCGTCTCATTTACAGTATTTATTTATTTGGATGAAACTTGGATGATGAGCATCACGGGCGCGAACGACAATGGCAGCTAAAGAAAAGGCGCACCAGACTCACAGCTGACAGCGCAAATGACGGCTTGGCTGGTCGCCTTATTCCGATCGGAAAGGGCCGAAGACTCATTTTGCAACACACCGGCAGCCAGGATGGTTTTGTTAAAGATGGCATGTTTCTTTTCCGAACTGGCGTTTTTCCCCCACTTCTGCAGCCCCCTAGCTTGGTTGTGACCAAACAGTTCTTTTCAGAGGTAAACAAACGGCTGTTTTCACAACCACCAAAATAAAAAAGATCTGAAATTTGTACTGTTTCACAAATAAATTGTTACATTATTCACAGTAAAACACACTTCTTTCCTTAACTTTCTCTTAACCTACGGTTTTTTTTTTTAATTTATTATCGTCTGACCCAAAATACAAGGAGGTGGGGAGGAGGGAGAAGAAATACCCAGAAGGCAGTGGCGAATGTTTTAAAGAAAATAGTAAATACGTATATTTTTCCAAAGATTTTATGCCCCACGGCTCCATATTGTGGTGGCGGAAGGGGGGGGGGAGAGCCCTTTTACCCCACCATCCTTACTTACGCCATTGCTGAAAGGGCCCGAGTCGGAAATTACGGCAGTAAGTGGAAAGAAAACCGAGGCTAAAATGAGATTCGGTAAAAAAAAAACTTTTTTTTTTTTTTTCTAAACCTACATTTTTTTCTTATATGACCCCCCCCGCCCCCCCAATATTTTTTATGTCTTTTATTCCCCGTGATTCCCTATTGATGGAGAAGGCCTTAATAAAATAACAAAACCATGATAGCGCACAGGCAAGCCTTGGTGCGGTCTATAGATAGTCACAAGGCACACCGACTCCGGGAAAATGTACGCTACAATCAAGCTGCTCGCGAGCCACGCCCAGTTTACAAATCGCGTACGGAGTATAACTATTGTTGCCGATTTGGCTGTACCGAAACAATCTTACATTCTCACTGCATTCTCCTTTCAGAGCCTGATCAGTAAAAATCAGTAGGTAATCTGTTGCCATTTGTGAAACTAATTGCTTAGTGCCTGTCGTAAATGTCTTTAGAACAACTTCAGTGATGGACTTGAAATTATCACTATTCAAAAGCCCTTGAAAAACCGATAAAATGGTGTATTTTGAACATCATAATCTGTCAATCTTTGGCGAAATTATAGAAAAATGGAGTTTTATCAATACTGCCCAACCGATAACGATTTGTTACTGCACCCTTGCTTCAACATAATTATCCACAATTAGAGCAAGAATAGGTTAAACTTCAGAATAATTACGCCTTTGCTGGTGTAGGTTATTGATTCTTTCTTCAGATTGTATCGTATGGATTTGTGACGGTAAGAGTGTTCCATTTCCCTGTAATTTTTGACCAATCAGCTTGATATCAATTTTGCTGGCAAAAGGTGATCGGTACACCTTTAAGCTGACACAGAGGGTCTTTTGATTGAGTATTTGTCTTGTTTCCAGCCAAAGATGAGTTATATTTTCACCTTACGGATGTCAGTTGGTGGTCAGAAATGGTAAGTTTCATTCAGTTCTTTAAGCCAAAAATTTAGGCTGCACTCAGATTTTACTGGATTGGGGATACCCAGGTTCGGACTACTTCTCTTGCCAGACAAACCAGACAGATTATCACTGCAAAGAAGCTGAGCTTCAAAAGTCAGCAGAACAACTACTCACAGGTGATGAATAAGCTAACTTTAATCTTTTCAAATAAAATCAAATGCGCTTAAGCTGGGCCAAGAAAAACATTATTTAACATTTAAACAAAAAAATCGCCAGTTTTGGTCCAAATTTTCTAGCCGTCACAACTCCCGCTACTATCCTTTAGCAAAGCCGAAAATTAAATCGCTGTTGCATGAATGCCTTTCGTTGCAACTTCCTGTCACCTGTGCTACTAATGATACAACAGAAACATCTAAAAACTTGTTCAAGGGCTTAACAAGGTTAAATGTGTTGAAAGCATGACCTAAACTAAATTCAATAAATCGTAAGTGATGTCACATCGCATTATCTCTAGCCTTAAACGAAGCAATCACAGTTACGTTAATGTCACCTTTGAACTTTTTGTTTCTGGAGAAAGGTATCAAAATTTTCTTTTGATAAATTTCTTTGTAGTAATTCCAATTTCATTTTATTAGAGAAAGTGCTTTTTAGCTGCTTTGCTTTCTTTCGTTGGTGGTGTAAACTCTGCTTGCATACATTGCTAGTTTTTTTGGCCTCACCGGAACTTGCCGGGAATGGTTAACCAACTCAAAGAATTGCCCCTGTGCAATTGTCCAAGTGCAATTTGCCCCTGTGCATCCAAATATTTCGAGTTCGACTGCATATTTCGAAATATTTGGATGCTCAGGGGCAAACTGCACTCCAAAATCCCACTTTGCACTCCTGGTCTAGCTCTTGGAGTGCAAAATTGCACACCGAAGTTGAATTTTTCTTAACTTTTGAACCGCAAAAGCTACAGACTTGTGGTGTGTGGCATTTTAAACAGCTTAGAATTAGAAAACTAGGTTAAGTTGCTTGAAGATGACAGGAAGCGGGTAAGAAAAGTTGCCCAATTAGAAGAGGAAGTGTTTGCGAATGATTTTTTTAAGCTTAAGAAACTGAAAAACACGCTTTTGTGTGTAGATTTGAAGTAAATTTGTAATATGGATTAAAATATAAGTCTTGACAGCTTTTATTTCCACATGCTGTTAAATATTGATGAAGCTCAATATTCAAATATAGTGGGGCAGCATACGTCAGTTACATTAACGCATTCACAAATTGCCTTAAAGGCTCGGTACGCCGATATTTTTTTGCGCCTGGTCTGGTTCCAGTCCGGTCTGGTCCAAAAAAATGTGTTTGATAGTTGAAAATTATGGGAAGTCTAGCTTTAAAAAGTTTGTTGAGTTAAAGTTTGAACATGGGCTCAAGCTCGAGCCAGTACTGGGCTCAAAATCTTGATAACGATATACACGTGTTCTAACTGGATTAGGGAGATTATTGACCAAGGTAAAGCCTTAGTGAAAATGCTCTTCCCCAGTGTTAGAAATCCATTAGAAGAAAGAATGATAAAATATCAGGTTTTTTTGGTTGAAATAGAATTTGCGTAACTAAGAATGTGAAACAGTGATGTCATGGTATAATGTCTAATATAGTAGTAGAAAAATTCATTGTTGGAAACGTTACAAGCGATGTATAGTGACTACATCACTTAACTTAAATGGTAGTCTACTATGCCTTAGCGTATATATTAAGGACGACCCATACTCGAACCATAATTATATCTCGTGTGTGGCATTATCTGTTGCCAGAATCAAATGCGATGTTAAGCCCCTGCATCATGCGTAGGTGAAGTGAGTGGTGTACCCTTTACCTCGAAGTGTGTTAACGTGGAACACGTACATTTGTCTTTGTTGTTAATATGCATGTGGACTGCATGAGCATACAAATTAGGAAACAGATGGGGGGAGAGGGGGGGGCTTCGGCCTAGTTTCAAAATTATTAAAATTGGGGGGTGGAAGATAGTAAATAGCTCAGGCAAACAATTAAAATTTCTATGGAAAACACAGAAACGTTATGGAATTTTGTAGTTTTTTTTGGTCAGACATTCTCCATAATCATAGGTGCACTACAGAGGTACCACGTACAGTAACAGTATAATTTGTAAACGGCATGCTATCTCCTTTAAAAGCATGGTTATGGTGGTGAAACTGTCTAACTTTACCATTGTTCTGAAACCGTGCTCCTTATTTTCTTGTGGGCAGTATCTGTCCCGTTATTTCAAGCCCTGATGTAGTAAAGTAGAACTTGCTCCGAGTTGTTTTCTTTGCTGGGGTAATGATAATAGTGAAGAATTCTAGAGACAAACCTGTGCCACCATATGTTTCTATGTTACTACTTATTAGTGTTGGGCCATACCAAATACCGTGCATTGTTATAATACTGGTATTGTTTTAATATGAAAAAGGGCTAAAATAATAATATTGTAATAGTTGATTTAGTCCTTGTGACTCAAAGCAGTGCAACAATCAATTAAAGATCAACAATGGTAAAATTGCACAAAAGTGGAGCCAAATTTGCATTTCTTTGATGCTATATCCTGCATTTGTTTATATTTGCATTTCTACTTTGATAGCACGTTAACTACAAATTTTACAAGAAGTTTTTGCATCAAATATGCATTAAGCTTAAATCAGAAGGAAAAAGTCAGTAATTTTTTTCCTTTAAAACTTATAACAAAACACATTTTTCAATAAAATTTGTTATTATTTGAAAATCTGGTGTTGGCACCCCAGCGCTATAATCGTGTATGGAAAATGTTCCATGGCGTCCCGGTAGCCAACCTGAAGCATCCTGGTAACCTGCCCAAAGCGTCCCAGCTTAATACAGGTTACCCATTTTAATGCCTATTTTTCTCCCTTGACCGTCCCTCTGATCCCTCGACCGTCCCGGTAACCACGTTACCAGGTTATGGAAGATTTTCAATATACGGCTATAATACCAGATATATGCAGCCTCATTCGTAAGTACCGGTGAAAACCGAGTACCGGTGTACTAAGCTTGGTACCGGTACCGGCTGAAAGTTTTCTGGTACCACCCAACACTACTAGTTAAGGTGTTGTTTTATTAGCTGTGGTGTATCAACGTTTCAACAGATATTGACCATGTTGTCTTTACAGGCTTTGATCCTCGCCCGCACATCTGGAGCCGTCACAGTTTCATCTTTAAAAACCCTCAACAATTTATTAGGTAACTCCTGCGAGTGGTTTGAGCCATTTCCCCAGCTGACCAGCGCAACCAGCAAAGGATTTATCACACTTGAGGTACTGCAGTCATTTTGCAATAAGGTGTAAGCATTTTTCAGATATGTTTAAAAATATTGATAACATACTATCATGGGTGAACTGTAATAAATTAATTTTCAAAACTTGAGTAGGAAGAATTAAACAACTTTATTAACACTTTTTACTGCCCCTGTAAAACTGGAAGGTCAGTCCCGAGATTCGAACCACTCTTAACTTAGTTTCTAGTTGTGTACACTGACCACTGCTGCTATGTGCTTGCTTATTGCCATCTGACAGTCGCCAGGGACCCGTAAACAAACTTACGTTGCACGTTGGGACGTATTTTTTTTTCTGTTTAATAGCTGTCTGCTTATGAAAACTTTAGGCAAGAAAAGGTTAAGGCCGTTGCACATAATTTTTTCTAGATAGCAAGCACTTGAAAACTAAAGAAATTTTTTCTCATGGCTTTTAGGAAAGTTGTGGTTGGAAGAGGGGGGGGGGGCGCAAGAGTAATACATCACAGATTAAGTTCACAATATGAAAATGTTTTACCATCCATCTCTTAAGCAAACATCATCTGGTACTGATATACTTGGTTTTTATAATGGCACTTGCTGAATTTGATACTGAAGGGTGTTTCATTTCTTCCAAAAATAGTGTGAGCAGCAGATTGTGTCAAAAAAGCGTTCTGGGTCTGAAGATGATGATAACTACGAAGATAGTAGTGACGAGGAAGAGCCAACATTGTTATCTCGGTCATCAAAATTTGTTAAGAATGCCTTGTTCTACATGACAGACAGCGAAAGATTTCAGCCACCAAGGAGAAGACCTAAGTTAGTATTCTACACCACTTAAATGTCGGGTTTACCAACAGAAAATCTTAAGATTCTATTGTGGCGCCATTTACCATGCACTATACAGGGGGTAACTGAAAGGTCTGACCGAACTTCCGGATGTAGTCCTTGATCAAAAATAAGACTAAAAAGCAACAAGGAGAAGCAACGAACAGATGCAGTGAATTTGAAATTGCTGGCTAATTAGGCCAGCGAAACGTCATTCAAATAAGAATTTACTTTTACCACGAGAAAATTAATTATTTGTGCCTTTTAACATTAATTTACCACTTGAAGATAAATGTGAACTTGGATATTTAAAAAGAAATTTCCTGTGAAGCTCGTTCATTCTGCATCCTGGTCTTGTATGAAATAACATTTTGTAGTAGTAGTTAACTTTTATTTTGTAGAATCCTAACTAAGATGTATCGGTTGACTTGTTTGAAGTCGACTACTCCAGAAGAACTTTATTCCCGTAAAATGGATTTAGAAGAATACGGTGAAGCTTTAGCGTTGGCCAAGGCGTATAATTTGGATACTGACCTCGTTTACCAGCGTCAGTGGAGAAAAAAACCAGTTTCTGTTGCCTCCATACAAGATTATTTGGTGAGTTTGAATCCTGACTGTCAGTTTCAGAATTGGTAAACGTAGAATGGTTAATTTACCATTGTCTTTCCTGCAAAGCAGCCATCTTTCAGACCGCAACATACAATTATTATAATTTGTGGAAGTTGAGTGATGCTGGGTGTTTAATCTGAGCTGATATTATCTAGTTTACTTCGTCAGTTGCGTTTCATATTCCAAGCACTGACGAGCTTCATCATTGTGGATGTTGAAAACTCAGCTATGCATCTTGAATTGAAATTATTTTATTTGCACGCCCCTACGTAGCTTCTTGTGATGGACTTGGAATGACAGATGATTACAGTATAACCTCAATTATCCGAACCCCGATTATCCGAACACCCTGATTATCTGAACTCCCATTCTTGCAAAATATTCAGAAATTTGCCGTTTTTTAGAGATGGAATAAGCCTTGACTTTTCTTTATTTATGTTTCTGGAGTCATTTCATGCAAAATTTTCTTTTCAGTGGTCGTGCACAATCAAACCTAGTACGCAAACACTAAAACTGAGTAAAGTAAAAGTTTTCCTTTTTTTATTTTGCATGCAAATTGGATTATCCAAATTTTCGATTATCCGAACGCCCTTCGGTCCCAATTAGTTCAGATAATCGAGGTTCTACTGTAATTATAAATCTATGACCTTGGTAAGGAAAGTTGTTTTCCGAGGACCTGAAGATAAAGGTTGTAGTGGAGAGATGGTTGAAACCTCGACCATGCAGCAAAATGATAACTTTTTCTTATGAATTTTGTCTGATGTATTTTTGTGTTTACAAAGTGGGGTTTTGGGTTTAATATGCGTATTTTGTTGGATTATTGTTCTTCACGTGAGCCAGTGGCGTCCTTGAACATGCAGGAAAAAAAGGTTGTCTGTCTAGGGGCCTGCAGGGATACAGAGGAAGTGTTGCTTGCATCCATGATTGTACAGCAAGCCAACTTTAGTTTGTCCTCGCACAAATGAGCTTGTCACGCCTTCATATTTCGTTGGACTTCCAGCTAGCTTTATGGAACAAGATGTTTAAAACATGATGACTGAGGATGAATAAAGACTAAAGAATAGAAATTGCCGATTTTGACTTGATGCTGACATTCCTACCTACATTACCTCAAAGCAACCACCATGCTTTAATTAGTCGTCCCATCCTTCATCATCATGTTATCATTTTCGTCTTACGACGAAATAAAAAATATTGTGGTGTGACAAACTCCTTCGTGTGGGTGAGTGTGACGTTCATCTGTTTTATCAAACATGCTCACCTTTATGATCAATTAAGTGAATTTAGACTAAAACTCGGAAATGTAATGGACGTGCGTGTTACATTTGAGTTTACTTATCCTGCATGCATAATCTTAGTGTTTTAAACACAGCAAAATGGCTTTGTTTACTTTGAGAGTCAATGAATTCACTATTTAACAGACTTGACATTTTTAACACAATCTAAAAAAAAAGCGACATATCAGTCTATTTCATCACAAATTTTCAACAATTCTGAAGAAATGACGGTATATTTTCTTTCCTACTGTCTTTATCAGGCACAATAATAGTTATTTTCCTAGAATCAAATCACTCAGCACTCGAAAAACTTTGTTGGCATTCGAACAGTGAAACTCCATATTTTAATACCGTACTCACAGTCCAAAAGGAAACGCTCACTTTCACTACAAAGACATGACACAATGTCTAACAAATTTTCAAAAGCGAATAGTGCGTTGAGTAGGCGCTGGCATACTGGAGGTGACGGCGACCACCGATTTTAAATTGTGTTCAAGTGCAAGATGTGACAAGTGCTTTGACTGTCTTCAAGCCTTTTGAAGAAAGCAGAAAGCAGATCCTGGGGCCAATGAACCTTGAACGCAAGCTTCATTTTGGCGGATTCCAGTCGATGATTATGGTCTACGCATGGTTCCCGCTGCAGGAAGGTGGAGTGACTACCACAGAATTCAATACAGGAACTAAATTTGTAGGTAATTCGTGCAGATTAACTACTTTTTTTATGCTGAAACCTGAAAAAAGTTAAGAAACTTACCTTCATCAAGAAAAACCTCAGTGTTTTAGTGTCAATAGCACTCATTTAATTGTTTTGAATGGTTAAAACTTGAATGGTTAAAACTTGAATGGTTAAAAATTGAATGGTTGAATGGTTAAAAATTGAATGGTTAAAACTTTTATTAGCTTAAAAGTAACTTACTCATAATAAAAATTACTTGTTTTGTTATAATAATGGCTGTTAATGAAGGTTTTAATTTGGCCACACCAGATATGCCGATATGTCATCAATTACAGTATGACAAACTAATAGTAGCCTATATGGTTGTTGCTATACCTGGCTGTCTTAGTGAAAAGAATTGTACTATCTAGAAGCCTGCTTGCTTGGCATTTATGAAGACTGACGATGAATAAAGATGATGCTGCCGGTGTAAAAAATTTGAAAATTAGCCTAGGTTAAAAAAAAAAGGGGGGAAAATAATATAAAACACACGAGTGTTGGTGTGAAAAAAAAGGCCAAAGTAAAATAAAAAACAATCAAATTATCCGTCTTCGTTTTGGGCCCGAAATTATGTAAGCATGTCTGTTGTTAGAGCACGAAAAAAAATGGATTGGTTTATTGCCGCAGTTGCGTTGAATTCGCTTTCGCTCTCTTGCGTTAAATTACAAAGTAATCCCAATGGTTACTACAAAAGAAAAATATTTTTAAAAAATTGTGAAACTGGTGTGATATATGAAAACGAAGAAATAGTGATACAAAAATGAAAAGTAGGTATGTGAAAAAAAAAATGAAAAACGGTTACTGTATGTGAAAAATGTGAAAAAAATTAAAAAGTTGGAATGTGAGAAATTGTGAAAAAAGCTGGTACTCCCGGCAACACCCTGTGATTAATAAAGATGCTCGGTTCTGCTCGGCAGTACGGATCGGCTTGGTTATGCTCGGTGTACCAGGCATTTTTTGAGCGCTTGGCTCGGGATCGGCTCGGCAGGAAAAAATGTGCTCGGTACAGCCTTAATTGCAACTTGTATTGTTGCAAGACCTAGAGATGTCGGTACCATTGCTGCTTTGTTATAATGATATCGTATAAACTTTGCATCATTGCAACTTTCTAGATTTTTTTGTCGTTATCAGAGCAAGATCACCAAGCGCTCTTGGGTGTTGCACGAGTGCCTGGAGAGAGTTCCGGACAACATTGATGCGGCTCAAGAGTTACTCATGTATGGACTTCGCGGAACTGACCTTGAAGCTTTAATTTTGATTGGCAAGGGTGAAGATCAAGGAAGGTAAGTGGTAGACGGTACTATACACCACAAAGACTTTTGCTACACCACAAAGACTGTTGCATACCGTTACTGGTATTGATTGATATTAGGCCATGCATAGTAAAAAGATGGTTCTAGGGCACAGAAAGTTGAAAACTGGCGAGGGATGAGTATTCTTTTTTTTAAACAAATTTTGTGGTAAAAAAAAAAAGGCTTTTTCGTACTGAAGTTAATTTTTTATTGGAAGAACAAATCGCAACTATCAGAAAGTGTGTTTGACGTTTTCAAATGGTTGACTTACAACTAAATCTGGCTTAAAATTCCCCAATCCAGTAAAGTTTTTGTCCCACATTTAGTTTGCGCCATACTTACGCCATCCTGAATTACTGTTTTTGTAGTTTCTGTAGTTTTCAGAACTAAAACAAACGTGAGCACACGTGACGCAATGACACGTTCGTCTTCCGAATCCAATCCATCCAAATGGCAAATAGTGAAGCTTTTATTTCTCATTGAAGCAAAGATATTACTTCAAGGAAGGTTGACTCCTTACATTAAAAAAAAAATGGCCAGATTGCTTCAACACAGCATTTAAAAAGCCATTTTTCTGTAATTTTTATTCGAAGCAAGCACAGATCGGATTTTAGAAACCCCAAACAAATAATTTGATATGAGGCTTTTTAGTTATGGAATATGTAGTATTGACACAACTTAGTATTGATCAACTTAATACTGACTTTATTAAAGTCACTAATGGCGCGTCAATTATTTTTATTTCTTAAAAAAAAAAATCGATGCGGAGGGGCTGAGAACCTTTTTTTTTTTTACTTTGCATGGCATTAAGGCCAAAATTGTGCGTATTGGTGTCGGATCTTTTAGACTCGCTGTATTGGTCGGTATAGCTTTTTCTGTAATTTTTCCAAAAATTGACAGCTTTTCACGTCCCACTACAACATTTTTGCAGTTTTTCCAAGTGCTTTTAATTTGCGCTGAGCACAAGTTATTTTCAAGTTATTTAGTTAAAAATCAAAAGTAAATCCCATATAAAATACTTGGCTTACTGTGTTACAAGATGGGGATCCCTTCCCTACCAATCAGCACTTTTAACTATGTCACTCCACTCACTAACATGGTACTTTATGCAAAAACGTCTCACCGCTCTTTTTTTCTTGCTGCTGGCGCTAGCCGTCATAACTATTTAGTGGGGTTACGATTATTGTATGCACTTAAGCAGAGCTTTTGTTCTGCATCACATGACTAGTACGCAGTGAAGGAAACAGTTTAAGTGTTAAAAAAAGTCAGGCATATGGATTTCAGCAGTAACCACTAGTAACAAGACATGTACTCGTTAATTTGAACGTGAAGAGAGTGGTGGACAAAAATAATTATTTTCCATTCCTAAGCCTGGATGGAAAATGTGTTTTTTGCCCTATAATTCCTAGCCAATTACGCACACCGCCTCCCCTCATTGTTGGCGCTACTGAGAGTGTGCCTGAACAATAATGATAACTGCCGATAACTGACACAAGAGCGGCATTTGAGGTGCCTGGATCCGGCTATACTATGGGTATACGTTGGTGTGATGGCTACAGGATTTTAAATTTAGTCAGGAATTTTCGTCTGAATGCAGATAATAATGGCAAAATTTAATTGGGTTTGGTATTCTAGGGAAAAAGATACATTTTCCATCAGGCTGAGGAACGGAAAATAACTGTTTTCACTTGATTTTTCAATTTTGTTACTATTTGTGTTATTGCAGGAAAACTTAATGAAAAAAAATGAAAAAAAAAAATCCTAAACTATAGATAAAACAATTGCACTTTTTGTTTTCAGGTTTATTTTATGTGAGTGCCGTACAGATGAGGAAGACGAAGAGGAAATAGACTTTGGTTTTGGCGACGAAACCGTTTCATGCACACTTAGTAAACGACAGCAAGAGCTACTAAAGACGGTCAATTTTTCCAGTTTGAACTTGGAACAGAAGCAACTGTGTAAAATCCGGAGAAAATTGTTGATGTATGTAGACAGGCTCCATACGTACGAGGTACACACCCTTAAAAGCAATAGGTGTTTTAACTGGGCTGTGTGTTAATTTCTAAGTAGGATTCATTTTAATATTCGTGTTAGAAAAGTTATTTTTATTTTGTTAGGTTGTGAGGAAAATTCGCTAGGCTGATAATTTGCTATAAATTATTTCCAGAATGGTTTTAGTTTTCCTTAAATGACCAGAATCAAGCTAATCTCACCCACAGAGGTCTCTAGACAGACTGTTTCACCCTTGTTTGGGCTCGTCGATAGAGAATACTCTGAGGATAAACGCAAAGACACCTTGCTGGTGGTAAATAAACGAACATAAACCAGACTGGTTTCAGCAAGCTAAAAGGCAGAAACTACTGCAGACACAAGCCGTTCTTTCTGCTTTTTAGTTTAGTGAAACCAGTCCAGGTTGTGCTTGTTTAAATGACTATTGATTGACTAGTAGTATTAAGAGCTTGTGAATGCACACATGTCTGTAGGATGTGGTACATCTGCATTTTAACTCTGACTTCGTTTGTCACACCTTGTCACCAGGCCTTCTGGGAGAGAAGCTACGGATCTCACTTCCAGCTCAACCGGGTATTGATTATCACTAGACTCCTATTTTACCAAAATAATGCTGAAATGCATTTATTTCCTGGCCCGCACAAGAACTGGCGTGGAGCCCGGGAAAAAGAAATGAAATTTTTACCCCAGTTGGCCTTGGCTTGAAGAAACAAACCTCTTTTCGAATGGTGTAAGGGTTTGACTTTTATTTCTTCTTACCGCTAATTTATTTTCGTAAATTTTCATTGATAGTGAGACTGAAAATGCTCAAATTTCATTTTGAACTATGGTTAACTCGTTTGGGACAAGAAGATTATGTCGTTACAATGTGTCATTCATAATATCGCAATTCGTTATAACATATTTGTAACTGACCAGAAATACCGTAAATCTTGGCTTAAACGCCCATCCCCTAAAATGTTTTAAGGTAAAAATCGTGAAATAATAGAGTTGACACCCACGTCTTAAATAGTGGTTTTTCTGCTGCAAAAGCTTCGTGCTCTGAATGGAAAGATACTCGGTGAAACCCAATGCCTGCACTGCTAGCGATGCTTACTTGCCCCTTCTGCCTCCTTGGGGGTGATAGTGAACTCTTCCTTCGTTTACTTGCACATACAGTAAGTCCTCTCCGCTGCCCCTCCTATCCTTTTCACAACAATTAAAAAGATGTCAAAATTGGCCTTTCCAACTGTATGAAAAGGTTTTAAATGTCAAATTTTCTGTGATAGATGTCCAGCAGGAAGGCCAAAAAACGGATTATTCTGTATTCATTGCCCACCTCCAAATTTTGCTACATTAACTTTATAAGCCCATGCCCCATAGGCATAATACACAATTTCTGCCCGTTGCAGCCAACCAAATATCTGATTTTTTCGGTAAATCTTGTTTTTCGTTACAAAGTGTTTTGTTATAGCGAGCTTTGGCTGTAAAATGTTTTCTTAGCTAAGTTTGCTTTAGCACAAATCTTACTTCGGAGGATTTACAGTTTTTTCCCCCTAAGTAATAAAATTTTCCTTCTTTTTTTCTAGTGCATGTTGGGTGGACCACACAAAGCTGCAGAACGCTTTAACCCTAAATTCTTTCAAAAATTTCGTTGCCAACCAGCTGTTGATGCTGCTGTGGAGTTTGCTAGAGATGGCAATTGGGAATATGTTGCGATGATGTTCACGTATCACGGAAGTGAAACCCTTCCACACAGGTAAATTGCGGACTATATTCTAGATTGAGCTACTTCGTAAGGGAATTTCTGTAACCTCATAGTTAGCATGTAAGCAAAGTTAGTAAATCGCATTACTTATAATTTTCTTGTTGCTGTTCTAGATCTACGATCTCTTAGTTATTATCTAACCAAAATAAGTCAATCGCATTGCCAATAATTTCCGTGTTACTGTTCTAGGTTACCCATCTTAAGTAACTTCCCCGAAACCTTATCGCCTTATGATTATCGTTCATTGCTGCCGGAAGCAGGATATAAACCTACTGATCCTCCAGTTCACCCTTGGGAGCAGGCAGAACACCGGGAATCAGACTGGGCAGAACAGGAAACATGCAGGTATGATGTAACAACAGATATTTCCCTTTAATGTGCTCGGTTCTATATTCACTTTCAAAATGCACGTACAGTATCTCATTGGGGTGCAGTCATGATGTAAATAATGTTGAGTGTTGGCTTCGTTAAATGAAGAAAAAAATCCACCCAACTTATAAAACAATGCTGCGTGTGAAAGGCAAACCACTGGTAAAGATAAAACGGTACGATGGGTTTATGATCACTCCTGACAGTCATGCTCTTCAATGGCTGGTGTATTGAAACTACTTGATCCTCAACATTACAGTGACTAAGGTGATTATGCAGTGGGTGCATTTAGGCAAACCCGTCCTTAAAGGGCTAAGAAGCTTCATTAGCTCACCACTAGGTGGTGTGTATGCACACTTGCCAGCAAGCATTGCCACCCATCCCTTAAAATCGTTTAAGCACTCGACCATGTTGTGTGTCTGCTCTGCTATATGAAATCTATGGCTTCTCAAACTTTCGAAAATGCTCACGTTTGCTGAACGACGTGTGTTTTTACCAGGAGGCCCCCAGCGATTAACTTCCCTAGAGGTTCATTTTGATCTGAACCCCTGCAAAACTTGTTTGCCTCGTTCAAAATTTAAATTTAGTCAGAAATACCGTAAAGTGGCGAAAAGTGGACCAAACAAAGGCTTCCGTTGCCAAAAGAGCCAGTAAATCCACTTCATCAGCATCTGGTACCACTCTGGATTAGTACTTCTGCCATCCCTTGTTCTCAAGTGGCCATTTCAGAAATTTTAATGCACAATTCTGATCCTTCCAACAACGTTGCAGCCCAAATGGCGGTTCCCGTGTTTTCCCTTCTTGCGAATTCACCTTCCCCTTCCGTGCCTGTTAGTACCATTCCGCCTGCTCCAAGTACATGAATAATAGAATACTCACGAGTTTTGCTGTTGACCTACTTCCGACTTAACTATTCCATTTATTACAACAATTTTAGTATATGTTTAGTTACTCGTTTTGGTTCTTTGGGAATGAATCTCCCAAAGATACATCTATAATTAATGATTTACTGACTTGACAGCGCCTAAGAACAAAATTGTTTTATATGTTTTTTTTTTCATTTTTATTTTATTATTTTTCTATCTTGGTTTTGCTAACAGAAAATACCAAACACATTTTTAAACTGCATTCTAACTAGACATTATTTCGTTTTCAGTCATTCGTTGAATTCAACATTATCAGAACCCGAGATACCATTGTATGAAGAATTTCCAAAACTCAAAAATTTCCATGAACTGAATTTATCGAAGGAACTTCTCACTGACTGGTACACGACGAGGGCTAAAGAGATAGAACATTTGAGCTGCCTTGTGGATAACGCTTTAGAATTGGTGACACTTGGCAGAAAAAGAAATGTTCAGGCAAGTAGACATAATGTAAATGCTTTAGTGATTAATTGGGATTCCTATATTTTGGCTTTTAATTCAACTAATGCCGATCAAGCAATCAAAAAATCAGTCCTTTCCTCTAAACTTCTTAATAGTTGCCACTTGCTCCATGTTCGAATACTGGAAGGGTGTACCGATCATTTTTTCTCCTCCACTCTGATACCAAGTAGATCAGTCAAAAAATTATTGGCGTACTGAACGATCTTGCCAAATCGATCATTGATGTAGATCCTGTCAAACTCGTTACCTATATAATCTTAATAACCAACAAAGTACTTCAGCAAAGTATAAGCATAAATACGAATCCAAGCACGGCGAAAATCCAAAAGGACAGAAAAAAACCGTGGAAGCCACAAATTATCCCGTGGTTTTGTATAGGGACAGGCGACGTTTAAAGACACCGAGGGAGGGCGCACATTTGACATCATCAGGGAGAGCATTCCACGCTTTGACCACCCTGACACCAAAGCAAAACCTTCGAACATCCACCCGACATCGCCAAAGAAACAAAGTATGAGGTCCAGCAAACCTACCCACCCGAAGATTCAGTAGCTTCCTCCAATCGATGTCAATGAGCCCGCTCAGGATCTTGAAGACACAAATCAGATCGAGATTCGAAGCTGTAATTATTCCCAAATGTTAACTATCGTTGCTGTAATTGTCTATTGAGTGAAGTTGAATGTAACAGAAGAATTTGCTGAAAGAAAGCAGAGGATGATTATCAATCACTTTTCAAGATTGGTGTTCACTCTAATCGATGTTCACTCTTTTCGCCAATCTTGCTAGCGACAAATAGATTGGTTAGGTATGATCGGTTTGTTACACTCTTATGATAGTGTGACTGATTTGCCGGTTTAACGTCCCTTAATACCGTGTTAAAAATATTTTTCCAGGCTTTTGTAGATAAGGATCACAATTCATTAACTGTACCATTGTAAACATCTTGATTAAACTCGTGAACTAGCTTATGGAAATAAATACACACAAATGCGAACAAAATTTCGTCGAGTGGCATGACCCTGTTCGAGCGGGTATATCTATCATCAAGAATTTATAGGGTTGGGTAGGAGAATTGGTAACTCTAAAAAGTCCCTATTGAAACACGTTAGATTAGTTTCTATTAGTTCTGTACTAATATTCAGAGGGCGCCACGTGTTCCTTCTGGTAATTTTTATTCATTTCTCAGCCCAAATCTAAAGTAAACTAAATTACAACTAAGCTAAACTAAATAATAATTAAATACAAGCTAGTTTCGTTTAGTTTAGTTTAATTTTAATCTGAAAACTGAGTAGAAATTCCCACATAAAACACATGGTGCCCTCTAATAAAACTTGGACGGAACTAATAAAAACTGATCTAAGACGTTTCAGCAGATGTCTCATCACAAATTCTCCTCCCCAACCCTTTAAATTCTTGCTATCAAGCATTATGCCATCGTTAACATTCCCGTGAAATGAAACTCGTGCATAAAGTTGGCGTACTGTACTTACGTTATTTATAATGTACTGGGAGAGTATCCTTATATCCCCACATTGCCCGCCTAATACCCTAACCCCTTCATTCTCCTCGCCTGTGCTAGCGCACACACCATCTCACACCAGTCATAGAAAGAGGAGGGCAGTTCGCTCCGGAACTAGCCAAGGCAACGGTAGCTCTCAATGTGTCAATGAAGAACAAAACAACAAAATGCAGTTCCGTCACTGACTATCCAGGGAAGGACAAGAACAGGACAGGAAACTAACAAAAGATGGCACCGCCAAGACTGTTTTCGGCAGTTTTGGACCAGAATTTCGAATTTTGAACATCTTGAACAATCGCGCCCCTCCTCCTTGTCTTCACTTATGCGCACGCCATCTCAAGGCAGTCTGAGAGAGCATGAGGGCTGTTCGCGCCAAAACTGGCCAAGACAAGGTTGACTCTCAAAGTGCCAATAAAGAAGCAAACGTCAAAATGCAGTTTCGTCGCCGACTATGCTGGGCTGGACACGAACACGAGATGAAACTAACAGTACTAGCTGGTAACCCATCTAAGGAAATCTCAGTTGGTCCTGCACTTCTTCCTCGTGGTTTCCATTTATAGTAGGAGATGGTGCACATATTTCTTTGTCAGGTGAAAGCTATTTTCTCATTCTCCGGTGCTGTCTGTGCTCTTCTCCCTTGTGATTTCCAATTATGGTATGGAATTGCACTCATGTTCGTTTGTCAGGTGCGAACTATTAAACAATTGGTCATATATCGTACGTTTTGATTGGCCGCAGTCTAAACCACAGAAAAAATTTCTAGCTGGACTGCCTTTATGGTAATTGTGTGTTGCATGCTTGTCGCATGTGCGTTCCAACTTTACATTTTTCATATTAATATTCGTATTACACTTTCGTTTATGCTTAGGTGTAGACCAATTTATATTTTAATAGCATTTTTCAAGAACTTTGTTTGCTTCGTTGACCGTTTACCTCGTGATTTATTCTTTATTTATCGGTATCAGCTAGCACTGGTAAACCTAATTTTTTCGACAATTTGGCCAAAGTTGACCAACTTTGATGTTCAAATGCACCATTTTAACTGTCTTTTTCGAGAGCTTTTGAATGGTGTGAATTTTTACTCCACAAGTTATTTAACAAAAACCTAAAAAAAAATGTGTAAAAAGACACTCGAGAGAAAAATTTTCTAATGAAGTGACAAAACTGAACATTTTTCATAAGCATTGTTGGGTGTCTGGATGAAAGAGCCCTGGCGAACATTTTAAACATGAAGGAGGGTTGTGTATAGGGTGCCATGTGAGGGCTGCGATGCCGTGCATGTTGGGAGACCAGGAAAGGTATTTGCACTTGTGTAAAGCAGCAGTTGGCTTACACAAGGAATGGTGTTGAATAAACGGCATTGTAGTAAACCACATGAAGGCGCAGCGCAACATGAATTGGGAAAGCACCAAAACCCTCTTGGTCTCAAATAGGGCTGGTACTTTCCGGTTTTTTAGTTATCCGTTTAACCGGTTTTTTTTCCGGTCGGTTACACGAAAACCGTTTTTCCGTTTTCAGCAAAAAATACAGCCAAAAAAAATTTCACCACTGTGTAATACATTATTAAAAAACAAAGCTGAAAAAAAAATATGATTTAGTCCTTGGTAAGACAAGCGCAATTATTGACCACATGTTGCATTTTGGGATTTAAACTAGAAGAAAGTTGACGTTGATAAATTTAAGTACTTATTTTATCAAGAATTTTGACTTTATGTAGCTTTAAAATTTCTACAAGATTTTACATCTTAACGACAACGTAAGCCAAAAACAAAACAACAAAATTTAATACGTTTTCGTTAATGTTCCATTAATTTCAAATTATGAGCCAGAAAAATTAGCATGTTTGCGTTTTCGGGTAGCAACGCATTTCGTTTACGTGTTATGACGGCGCTTCCCTGCCGTTCGCGCTAGGTATAGACATAGATTAGAAAGTTAACTAGATGTACCGTCTCACCTCTTCCCATCCTACGCGGACCTCTAGCGGAAGTTGCGGCTACTAATACCTCTGCTAATGCTTTGCTTTCGTGCTGCTTCGAAGGCAAAAGCATTAGCAGAGGTATTAGTAGCCGCAACTTCCGCTAGAGGTCC
>JAHWFP010085404.1:0-34786 GCA_023313725.1 Lithobius niger | reverse complement strand
TGAGTTGTTCCTTGTAAAGAAGCAAACCGCATTCATGTAGCTTTTTTATTTTTTAAGTAATAAATGTTCAAAATGAGGTGAATCATTTATGACCACCCTGTATAACTGTCTATGATAATACATACGTAGAGAAAAGGGGATTTGTGGGTAGTGTTCTGAAAACATCGTTAACACTCGTACTGTGTAACTCGACACATGAACTCACAAAGTCAAAAAGAAAATGCACACTGTCACAATGACGACACACCAAATAAAGAGAGCTGTAAAGCTTTGGAAAATTAACTAGACATTTGGTGTCTTCATTCTGAAAGTGTGCGTATTCGTTTTGACTTTGTAAGTTGGGGTGGTGTGGGGAGGGGTAGCTGATGGTTAGCAGGATTTGTCCGGTGTGGGGGAGATCCCCGGTTGTGAAGCCTGGCTTGGACTCGCCGTAGCTCTTTCGGTAAGAGAAAAACTCTATAGAGGGGCACCTTATTTTCAAGCAAAATTGTTCCTATGTGTCGTTAAACAACCTTAGTGGTTAAAAGGCGTTAAATATGTACTTGCTCCCCCCCCCCACTCCATTTTCAAACAACTCAATAGTAACTTTGAAATGCAGACCATTTATTCTCTTCTGTGTTCAGTCTATCAATGCTGCCAGCCAAGTGCCGCTAATATGGATGTGCGTACACAGCCAATCTGCATTATGTTAACTTGAAACAGTATGCTGTGTTTTTAATCGTACGTGGGCTAGCTGAAAAAATTATCGTTCTGCTTTCTATTTGTTTATCCTGTTCATATAAATGAGTCGTCATACAGTTTCGTCTCATGGATACATAAACTGTCGCATCTTTATTTCAGCCCTGTTTCCGCTGAAGCCTTGAAGTTACACGACTGGGTTGATGAATTTGAAACTCACCTCCGAGCATCCATGATACTGGCTCGCAACGATATTCACAAACCAATCCACTATTTCCGAGACAGCAGGGACAGACCAGATGAAGTAAAGCAGTTGTTAATAAAACTAACGCGGACCGCTGGGCGCAAGTAAGACAATTTCAGAATTTAGTACGGTATTGATAGCCCAGGGCAACGTAGGACACCATCCTCAAGCTATGACAACCCAAGTAGCTAAAATAGAACTGATGAGCCAGTTGCCTTTTTTTTCCCATTCATGTAATCTGTTTTGCATTGTTTCATGTAGGTCTCCACCTTTAACAGAAGCCCATTGGGAACGAGTTCTGAGCGACATTCTTGAGTTACAAAAAACATTCCGTTCTGTGTCTCCTGATCTTTGTCATGAGGTGCGTTTTGCAGTAAAATCCTTTGTGTCTATAGTCCATTAAGCTTACCGTTGTAAAGAAAGCTACTCTGATATGGTAATATGATATAAGCTACAGCAAGAATTTGTAGGATTTGGGAGGAGAATTTGTAACTCTAAAAAGTCCCTATTGAAACACATTAGATTCATTCCTATTAGTTCCATCCGAGTTTTCAGAGGGCACCACGCGTTCATTTGGTAATTTTTGCTCATTTTTCAGCCCAAAACTAAATAATTCAAGCTAGTTTCTGTTAGTTTAGTTTAATTTTAGGCTGAAAACTGTCTAGAATTCTGGCGATGGGCATTGCAAGACCGTTGTCTTCGGTTTGGTCTTACAATCTGCTCTAGGTGTCTTTTATCCAATTAGATAATTACAAGTGGAGAAACATCAATATGTATAATACGCTAAGGTTCTGCACACACAAACACACACACACACAGCAAACGCATCATGCACGAAGCAAACTCAGACAGACAGCCAGGGAGTGCGGGGATGGGGTATCGCGTGGACGACAGGTGGGAGGGGCGATGTGGAATGTGGGAGGGGAACCTCCTGGACCGGCGTAATGCAGCTAGTAATCAAAATAAAAATCCACTCGGTCCTGTAGATGCGTAATTATTATTATTATTATAATCCACACATATTGTGGCATTCCGCACATTTTTTTGCTAAACAAGTCCAAAATGGTCCACTTCGACAAGAAGTTAAAAATAGTCTACCATAACAATCACTTCTGCAAAACTGAACAAGAAATTAATGGTTAGAGTGTCATTCCATGTATTTAACCTAATTTTGTTTAAAATAATAAGAGTACCGTATTTACCCAGTTAGAAGCGCCGGGCGCGTAGGAAATTTGAGTGGAGGGCGCTTCTATTCGGAGGTAAAAAACGTCACTAGTGCATACTAATACCAGCTGCTGTTGGCCTTCCAAAACATTTATTATCTTGTAATCCAAGGTAAAATAAAAACTATTTTGCCTTTTAGTACTGTGTACTACCTTTATCCTGCACACATGGTACCGTACTTATTCAGCAGTGCACGCTGCTCGTCCGTGAAAAACGCCATTACTATAGCGCATGCTACAGCAGCTTATCGGTTACATGATCTGTGCAGGAACAGGAAATTGGACCAGAACGGAGTACGCGATCAACGATGCGATCATGGAGGAAGACAGATACGACGCAGAAACTCAACGAAATGGGTGCTAGTATTAATTAAAAGTTGATTTGAAATTACGATGTTAAGTTACAACAACTGAAATCTTGAAACTAGCTACAAGATTTCATGAATTATTACAAGATGTGCAAGGCGAAAAGTGGAAAAATTACGATTTTTAACTCGGTTTTCACGTGATATGTATCACTGCTGCTGCTGAGTTCGGTAGGTGAACGTTAGGCTTATAGAAATACGGGCCTTGTTTTGATTTAACGTGCCAAAAAACTCCCGTGTAACCAGCAGGCCCGATTTTTTATTTATTTCTTTTTTTAAATTTTGCGTATTTTATGTAGGCGCTTATAAATGGAGACAAAATTAATAAAAACTACCAACATTTCGTATGGGGGGCGCTTCTAACTGGGTAGGCGCCTCTAACTTGTGTCCCATTTGTGTCGTTAACTTATTCTCTTATTGTGTATGTTACAGATATACACCGAAAGCCTGCTGTGTTCCAGCAGCCGTTCAAACATAGCCTTGGCAGCGCGCTTAATGGAATGTTCCAAATCCGCATCCGGCGCACTCGGCAAGAAAGTGAGCTATCCTCAAGCCGTAGACTTAGTTCTTAAAGCCTGCCGTGAATATTTCAATTCGTCATCTAGTCTCACAGATCCGTGCATGGATTTAGCCAGGTTGGCTGCTTGCAGAATCAATAATTGACAGTAGCTTATGTATCGAAACCAGCGATTATAAATTTTTTTTATTTAATATTTTTTTTTTTAGAGCTTGCCTAAATTTGATTACGGATAGTCACCCAAGTGTGGAAGCTGAACTTGATTTGATATCCGCATTAAGCATGTTGAGTGAATTCAACGTTGCTACGCTACCTTTACAAGGTAGGGAAAACGGGTTACTTACTATATTGAAGAAATCGTGATAGATGTACAGTTCCGGTGAAAAAAAAAACACCTTGGTTATACGGAAAAAGTTGCAGGATTAATGTATGTGACTCTGAACGAAAATGTTGATATCTCAAAAACTACTGAACAGAATTGAATGAAACATGATACGAGTTACATGTAATGGTAAGTGGCCAAATATAATTGGCCGAGCGAGCAACACGAGTTGATAACTAATAATATATCTCATAAACTACTGGATAGATTTGAATAAAACAAAAACTGAATTAATTGTTATGATATATGCTATATTTCTATACGTATTACATACAATATTAAGCAGCAAAATATAATATGCAATTCAGTCTTTGTTTCATGAAAATCCTTCCACTAGTTTCGAGATATCATCAGATATCATCAAGTGTTTCTTGCTCGGCCAATTATTTTAGCCAGTTAACGTAGTATTTAATAAAAGTAGAAATGCAGTAGACAATCTAATAAACATTTCAGTGTTTGTTTCATGAAAATCCGTCCAGTAGTTTTCGAGATAACTGTATTTCTCCATGGTTGTTATTATGACCCTCGATATAACGAAAAAGGGTGTTTTTTTTTTACCGGAACTGTACCTTCCTTTAGGATGATTTTCCCTGACTGAGCTATCTGTACCGTTAGACATCTTGCCCCACTAGGGAATAGTGACCATGACTTCCTTACATGAGAAACAAAAATCAACTACTGTACAAGAAAGGGAACTTAATGAAATGAATATTGCTGTAGCAGAAATTGACTGGGAATGCTCCTTTGCTGTTAAGTTGATGAGTGCTGGGATAGTTACTTTAGGATCATAAAAACTAATTTTAAGCATTATTAAAATTGTTGCTTTTTAAAAAAATGTATTTTCGTTATGTATAATTTAAAAATATAATTTTAAATTCTAAGATTAGTTTTTACTATCCTAAAATACCTTTAGTATTAGCTTAAATCACTTTGTTTAATGCTCAAGGTGCCCAAATGTAAACACCATTTAAATGAAAACAAGCTTTACTTGCTTTCCCGCTAGGTGACGCTTTTCATGCTACCTTCGTAGCCTATCTTGTTTCCTCACTATCATTTTGCTCGAACCTCTTCCTGGGTTCAGAGAGAGCAGGGAAGGTGGGCAGGTTCTGCGAAAAGTAAGAATTTTAGGATAGTAAAAAGTGAATTTCATATTTTTTTTACGTAATCGAGTTGGTATTAAACAAAATTCTTAACATGCTTGTACGATATGTGCATTGCTTGATAAGGTCGTATTTATCATTGTTGTGCAGCTTACTTTTTCTCTTTACCATCACAACATATAGTTTAGATCTACAATATAGCCTTGTTGTGCCTTGGCAATTTGCGTATGTTTTTTAAAACTTTTTATTCTCTTTTGTGCCGTCGGATGTATAGTGCGGCTCTCCGAAGATCGTCTGCACTTTATCGAGCAAGCGATGGAGAATAAGGCCAGGTCTTACCAGAACCCCCAACGACTTCTGAAGTTAGCTCACTTGCTGCGAGTGTCGGGCGATGACAAGTTCTTGCGAGAAGGGCGAGTTCTCACTCTGGCTGCTAATACTGCCTTTCAGGTAAGGATGAATAGAGTAAAGGTAGTGTTTTACTACAGTCAAAGCTCTTAATAACGAATTGGTGGGAGAATTATTCTTTACTCGGTATAAATAAATTTTGTTAACACTTTAACGCCTATGGACGTACTAGTACGTCCTTTGAACTTTTACACAGCTGCCTATGGACGTACCAGTACGTCCTGATTGTTTGGCGGTGCATGCTGAAGTCAACGTACCAGTACGTCCATCGCCTCTTCACGCAATGTTGTTAGGTAATGTTTTTAGTGCACATATCAGTCGTTACATGGCAGCACTGACTAGTCTGAGCTGTGTAAAATGGTGTTTGTTGGAAGTTGTATAGGTGCCTTGCTTAGCTGAATACAAAATGGCAGCCAACAATGTTGAACTTTTCCGTTTTTGTGAGTTTGTCAACATTGTTTCGCTGCTTAGTGTACCAGTACTAATTTGTGTAAAAAAAATTCTGAATGCATCACCATTTAAAGCATACTTTTCTGAGATAAGTGACTATAGTTTAAATTCTTGAGCGCCACTGTCACAGCTTGAAATGATATTTTTGGTAAATGCTAAAATCGGTCAGGCTGTAATGCTAGTTCAAAATAGAAAGGTTAGGCGTGAAAGTGTTAAACAATGTAACGGAAAGGGAGCAAGCATGTAATTCCAAAACTCCAACAAAGTACGTTTTCGCATGCTTTCTCAACAAAGACCACATTTTTACAGTCTTGCAAATTTTCAACAGCAAACTGCTGTCTTCATCAGGCCCAACGAAGAAAAGTGGACATTTACATCACAACTCAAAGTAAACACGTTTTCGCATTTGAAATTGCTGGCTTCGTAGCCTCCTTTACTAATGCGAAAAAGTGGTTACTTTGAGTTATGATGTAAACATCCAAACAGTTATACCTGATGAAGACAACAGTTTTGCTGTTGAAAATTTGCAAGACTGTGTCGAAACGTAGTCTTTGTAGAAAGTGTGCGAAAACATACTTTGTTGAGAGTTTTGGATTTATTTCGTTTCACAGTATTACCGGTAATGAACTTTTCCAAGCATGTAATATTTTGTTAAACTGAAAGTCAAAATAATTCAACCTTCCATAATCTTACACTTAACACTTTCAAAAAGCATAAAAATCTTTAATGTTCAGTTTAACAACCCATAGGACGACATGTATGTACTGTGCATTAAAACGCTGTTGGATGTTTAAAAATAGTTGGATGCTGACAGCGCCACGACGGCAATTGTTTCGCTTTGTTTACGCAAAAGTTGCTGAGCTGCGCTTTTCCTCTCGGTCTTCTGTCCCTTAGAGGTGCACCGATGTTGGCATCGGACATCGGAAATGGCCATTTTTGGCTACGTCGGTCGTCGGCACATCGGATCAGTTTTAGGCAGCAGATGTTAAAACATCGGATATCCACAATTTTATCACAGACAACCCTATAATTAACTTCTGGGTGCTGAGGTGCTAAATTTTAGGCCTACAGAAATTTTAAATTTTATTTATGGAATCTGCTTAATTATTTTTGACTCCACGAAAAATGTAACTTAGTTTCACTTTATTTACTTAAACATCGGTCCATGAAATATCGGAATCTGGTACCGACCGATGTTTTTTTCCATATCGGAATCGGACATCGGAATCGGTATTTTGGCACATCGGTGCATCCTTACTTTCTCTCTAAACTTACTGATTGGCATTGTCTATACTGTGTGGTGTAGGATGGAAAGACTGAGAGAAGGGAATCGCAGTAGAGGTAGAAGGGTTGGTGGGATGTAGGAGACAATACAATTCAGGTGACGAACTGCTGACTATATAATCTTCCAAAAACCCATTATATTAAAGCAAATAGCATTGGTGGGAACAAATTATTAACCACATTATACTGGAAAGGTTGGCCTACAGTTGCTCATTATGAGCTAAATTGTAACAGAAACGAATAGGGCCAACCAAAATTAAGTAAATTTCCGTTATTAAGTTTCTGTTAATTGTATGAAACATTGTACATATACAGAGCGAAGACTACCCCATGTGCTACAACTTGTGCCAACAGCTGATGCAAGGAGGTCACAGTATGGGTTGGGAAGTATGCAAGCAATTGGGGCAGAGCATCCAGTTTATGGACTTGGAAGCTAGGTGGGTATTATAAGGCCTAGGGTATTAGTACAACTGCTAACTTGGCTAGTTGATGGAGGAAAAGAGCAAACAAAATTTTATTCTATTTTTAAGGTGCCAGCTACTCTCTTTTGCTGTTGCCCACTGCCCCAGCGACCAAATAGAGGTGCTTATCAAAGCCAGGTGTCTGCTGGAGACCCAAGTATTGCAACAAAAACTTCACGTGCAGATGGACATCTCTACAGATTCCGATGACGTGTTTATGGATGCTGTATCGGAGTCATCTCAAGCTACGACAGTAGGTGTTTTTTAAGTAATGTAGTATTTAGTTTTGAATATTTGGGTGGGCTAAAAGCTAAATTGGGAGGGATTTTTAAAACACTGACAGTTAAGTAGGATCGAAGAAGTATGGAGCATGGAATGAATCATAAACATCTAACTAATTGTGTTATGTTGAGGCTATGATGTTGCTTCTCCGTTTCCCTCTTTTCTGTGGGTACCCTGCCTGGAGCATTGTTACTAAGGTATTACTCTCTTCTAAGGCTGTACCGAACAGATTTTGTTGGCAAATTTTGTACTGATCGGCAAAAATCGGTTCGGCAAACAAAAACCTACAGATTTTTGATTTTTGCCAGGTCCCTGACAATAAATAAATTACGTTTCACTGCATGTTTTGTTAACTTTTGTTTTAATTTAGGTTAGGTCTACATGTTTTACATTGTGTAGGCTAAGGTTAATAACAGACAAATATTTACTTTTATTTGGGTAAAAAAAATATATTCCAATGTTTGTATTAGCCTACAAATTTGTTAGCCTACAAGTTTGCGTAAGCCAGAAAAAAAAATTGTTAAAATTCGGTAGCAATCGGTTCGGTTAAATCGGATCGGTACACGAATCAATTTATGGCTGATCGGATCGGAATCTGTTCGGCAAAAAAAAATGCTGATCGGTACAGCCCTAGTCTCTTCCCCAGCTTCTTTGTTTCCTGCTTCATAGTAGTTATATCATAGCTGCGAGTTGAATGAAAACAAGCCACGTCATTTCTCCAATTGTGCAAAGTGAGATTCAGTGGCGCAAGTGTTCGAGTTGTAACTTGAATGCAGAAATTAGGAATAAAGAATTTGTTGTGTTGTAATGCTGACTGAGCTAGTTTGAGGGAAGTTCCTTTCACTGTAGTTGGAGGATTCCGTGATCCCCGGATTTCCCCACCACAAATTGGCGTTTGAACACATACTCAAACTCTGGATGCTTAGCCTTACATACAAGCCTTACACAACTAAAGAGCAACTATCTCCAAATAAATAAGTCCCGTACTAAGAAATTTGATGAGCAGAAGTGACAAGGCACAAAAGGCACTACCCGTATTTTTTACATAGGTCATGTTATTACGGAGGGAGGAGGATGTTATTGTGGCTTAATGGCACGTCGATAGCTTGGTCATTACGGAACACAAGACAATAGATGAGAGTAGGTCGAGTGGTTGGCGTGCCACCTACGTAAGGGTGAGGTTGGTATCAACTAGGTAGATATCAAATACATCACAAATTGTGCCTGTATAGTGTGTAGACCTTCTTTAGTACAGTTCCTTGATTAGCTTCATTGTAATTTATTACAATAACAAGAGCATCAACATGCTGCCTACCTGTTTTTACGCAGCTACCATATTTTCTTACTAGTTTATTAAAATTATGTTGAAAATTGAAGTAATGGAATGATAGGGCGTGTGTTATGTATATAATTAAACCATCTTTGAAATGCGCATGGGTTACCTCTGTTAACTGGCTAGCAGGCTGGTGTATGCATGTTTCAGATGCCATTCTATAGTTCTTTCATATACTGTACAACATTGTATTTATAGTCAGTAAGCCGAGAATTCAAAATAAGGTTTATGCAACCTTAATTTATTTTTCTTCTCAGCCGGATGAAGGTATGAATTTGCATAACTGGGGTTCTTCCTTGAGTCATACACGAGACATGACGATGCGAATGTTTCAAGCGACGACACAGTCTACCAAAGACATGTTGACCAATGTGGCACGACCAACATTCTGGAAAAAAACTGTCAAGTAAGAGTGGTTTTATTTTAGAGTACAGGCCATACAAAAAGGTTTTCAGCTTTGAAATGTACAGTAAAGTAATTTTGTCATTGGCGTTTCATATAGCCTTTTCACTTTAAAATCAAAAGCATGGGTTTTTAGTTTTTAATTTTTATAAGTGAGGCGGTGGACGTATTGGTTTTTGTGTGACTTGTAGTTGACAGGACGTCAGTGACCTTACGTACCGGAATTTTAGTCACTTATTTTAATACAGTAATCCTTGTAGCTGAAAATATGTATTTTGGCAACAGAAACAGTGTTTTATTTTTATGGCACTGTCTGCGGTTGTTACGAATGATTGAAAGAAGTGATTCCATCATTGAGGTAGGCTGCCAATGATCTTGAGGATGAATGATAAAAGTGCATCACAGAAAGCAAATAGCTGACACGTACCACGTTGTCCGTTCCTTGATTTCATTAATTTAATCAAAGGAGCCTCCCGTACGTAGCCTACCTAAATGGTACTGTATCTAAAAAAAAAAAAGTTCAACTTAATGGCCCAGTGTCCATAGTACTGCGGTTAGGTAGCCTAATGGTTAGCATGACCATTTCATGTGCAAGAGGTCACGGGTTCGATTCAGACCTCAGCCACCCCTGGCATTTTCGGGAGGAGAAGAGCCCTGCGATGCCTCGTGCTCATGTCGATTGTTGCATGTAAAAGATCCTAGGAATTTCCGATTGGAATTACCTACCAAAATTGTCCCTCTCTCCTTCTGGCACCATGGCTTCAGCTAGGAGCGCGGCAAACCTACAGCAGTACTGCGGTTATGCGAAAATCACATGGCATCTGGTGCCTTTAAGAATACAAGCAGTGTTAAAGTCAGCCTGCATTACTACACGGGTCTGGGGATTATGCCGAATCGTAACTGAAGCTTCCAAACCCAAGCTCCAGTGATGGGTGGAGGCCTGTAGTGGTGAAAAATGTAATATGAATAAAGATGGCAGCAATGTGGTGGCCGATTCTGCAATAAAGATGGCATTTTTTTATTTTCCCAAAAATGGGTGAAGTGTAGCCTTAATTAGAATGTTCCAGACAAAATCTATGTAATTCATGAAATATAAAGCAACAAGGATTGGTTTATTTTTTTGTGGGGGGGGGTTAAAAAATGAGTGAGTTTTGTATAGGACCGAGCGTTATAACTGCAACTAAGCACAGGTTCTTCAGTGTTAACAACCAGAAAGCACATTTACAGTTTCAGTGACACTTTTTATTGCAATACTCAATACAATTTCTTGTTCATACAGTCAGTAACATCACGACACGGAGCGATTGCTAATATGTACTCTTTCTTCTTGAGCTTGCTTGTAAATCCTTCATCGTGCAAGCCAGTTTCAAATGGTCATTGTTACAAGCTGGAAAGCTCTCCTGTTTGTTTTAACTGTTAAGTATCTGTAAAACCCTTTTGGAAGGCTTTTGCTATTAAATAAACAATAAATCACAAGGTGAAGGGTTACTGAATGAAGAAAACAGTCGGCATTAAAGACTGGCCTTGTTAGCAGTGGTAACAGAACAGTGCCACAGCTATGGTATGGTTGGCAGCCAAGGGAGTGTGTGAGGGGGGGGGGGGGGTTAACTCTTAAATGAACCACTGAAGACGATGCTGAGAGAATTACGGCCACCCCTCCCTTTGTTCCTTTCACACAGACTTGGGTTGGAAAGCAGTAAGGTTGACTGTGCTTGCTTCCACTTTACTGAATGTTGCTCTCTTGTGTGACAGTTCTTCTACATTCGGTAAACTTAAAGTTGATGCTGTTTTTCAGTGGGGTACGATAAACATAGGGAAGAAGTTGAGTCTTTTCAAGAGTAGGCAAAAATATTGCAATTGGCAGAAACGCTAAAGAGAATATGGTGCATAGGATCGTGGCTCGTTGGTGACACCATGGGCATTGTGGTGGTAAGAAATTTTAACAGGGCATTATCCTGCTCCTGTCAAGAATTAGTGCCAGAGTGCTAATCTACCATGAAAAAAGTTGCGGAGTACTGCTCCGAAGCGCTCTGCCACGACTGCACCACTGATCGTGAGAATATACAGGGTGTTTCTTAATAAAACCAACAAACTTCCAGGGCATACTAAGGTAAAGACAAATCAAAAAGTCCCCGGAAAAAGGAAACTAGACGACAATATCAAGTGATTTAGTGGTCTATGCCGATGTTTGAAAAGTAGTCAGTATCGGCCAACCAAGATAGCGGTTCCGGTGCCGGTTCCGATACCATGGAACCGTACTCAAAACCGAAATAGGTATCAGAATCGGTACACCACTAGGTTTAATAGGGCGATACCTCGGTAACCAAGCATTTTTGGATACAGCACCTATCCAAAAATGCTTGGTTACCGAGGTATTACCCTATTAGACCTAGTGGTGAACCGATTCTGGTTCTAAGTACGGTTCCATGGTATCGGAACCGGCACCGGAACCGCCATCTTGGTTTGCCGATACTGACTACTTTTCAAAAATCGGCATAGACCACTAAATCACTTGATATTGTCATCTAGTTTCCTTCTTCCAGGGGTATGCGATAGTTGGAAAGAATATTTTTACGAGATCTTGGAACAGAAAATTAATTTCAGTAGCTTAAAAGATAATCGTCATAAAACGGTGCTTGAGTAGATCTTCGATGAATAGCTAACACATTTTCGCGCGTTTTTACTGGGCCACTTACCTGTTGACATCAACTTTTGTTGAGCAGTTTGCATCATATTACTACAAAATCCCATCTAGGATGTTAATTACTAAGCAGAATATATTACAGTTGATTCCTGTTTGTTTAAGGATATCAGGACTTTATTATCATTAAGTTGTTTCCTATTTTCTTAGTGATCACGTCCTTGGAAACCCCTGCATGCGCCATTTTGTTTCTAAATCGTGCGTTCGATTGGAGTCAACCTGGAGTCAACGGTGCCTGCGTTGCTAAGACTCGTAAGCATCCGGGTTGCATAAAATCTTCAAGCATGCTCTTATTTAGCCTACGTTTTTAAAATTTTATTAAAACGTGTGATTTTAATTTAAGTTTAAAAAAATTAAATTTAATACATCAAGAAAACAACAATGTTAAATCATATCAGCTTCACTAAGTGTTTGGACCAACCCAAGAAACAAAAATCCTATTTAAAAATGCAGGTCCAGGGCAGAATAAAAAAAAAAATCTTTCAATTTTCTGGCTATTTCAAACTAGTTATTTTTTATCTTAAATTATTTAATTTAATTTAAATTTATTAAATTAAATTTGATACATTCGGAAGGCAAAAATGTTTAATGATATAAACACCATTAGAAAAAGGGCTTGGCATTAATCTTGGAAGCAAAAATCTTACCTAAAAAAAATCGTTACACGTCATTTAAACTTATTTTTTTAATTTTAATATAAATTTTTAACTTTAATTATACAACTTTGTATAAATCAAAATTTTGTTTAAACATTTATAAAAATTTGCCACAGCACAACCCTGGACTCCCTGAACATAATTTATTCATTATTATTAATTTTTTTCCACTCGCCGTGGCACTGACACGTGGTAATTGGAACCGGTATCGGAACCGTACGGAACTGGTTTTTGGTATCGGTACACCACTAATTAGGCCTCAATTATTTGATGATCAAGCATTTAAGTCATGGCTTAATTGGAGCCTGCGTTTGAATGCCTGCAACGTGCAGGCTTTATTATGATCTCATATACACCACCTTGCATGTTTCAGAACAAATTCCCTGTGGCAAAACTTTGTGATAGGCCTAATCGAATTGCGTTTGAAATTGCAATAACGTCTTTACTCTTGCCAAGAGAGTTATTAAATAAATAAAAAAAAAACACTTAATATTTATTTAAAGGAAGGCATAGGTTAATAATTTCTACACATAATAAAACGAGCTCAACCGTTGTCTCAATATAGTCACAACCATCAAGCTTGCAGGAACGTGAACCTCCTCACTCTAGAACTTGCCATGTTCTTACAACCGGCTACGCTGTGGAGTAATGTACTGAACTCTGACAACGCCCTGATTGTTTGGGGGGGGGGGGACCGATGACTGGGGACACGGTCTTGGTGCAGTTGTTGCAGAAGGGTTAATGCATCCAGGACGATGGTGCGAGGTCCGTACCCCCTATACGGCTGTTGAGGCAAAGGGCACATGAACATGTACAGGGCATCGCGGTGTTGCAGGCGATCAGCGACTTGGACCGAGGTCCACCTTGAGTGTATTACTTTTGTTTTGTTAGTTTTGTTGTTGTTTTATTTTTGTCTCTCCCAAACCCATATGTACCTCGTTGTACAGAATAGAATAAATTATAATAATAATAATAATAAAATAAATGTTGCCCAAATCATGAACACTGCAACATTATATCACAGCAGCCAGAAGCAGATTGGTGGGTGTGGAGGCCAGTAGGGAAGTTGGTGACCAGGGCCACTTTTTTGGAGACGTTTCGCCCCAAAAGCTGCTTAACATCAGTAGAGTAGCTTGGTAAGTGGTGAGGGGGTTAACGTACTGTGCGGGATATGCTTTGGCCTTTTTTGTTGTTACTATTTTTTTTTTTGGAGGGGGAGGATGGAATTGTGGTTATGGGGACTCGGGCTATTGCTGAGCATTGATGCTGTTGAACCTTTTTCAGTTGTAACCTGAAGGTCACAAAAATATGAACAATGAGGGAAAGCTACGGGCTTCATACTAAATAATGCAGGCAGTAAATAAACAATAAGTCATGAGGTAAAATGTTAACTAATTCTATTTTCTTGCCGGGAAGTCTAGTAATTTTGTTACAGGGGCGGACCTTTAGCCGGTCTGGAGCGCATAAGGTAGATCATCTGTTCTAGAAAGCAGGATTTCCTGACTTCGAGCCCTATTAAGGGCACTCGTGTTTTCATTCTCTCTCACATTAGTTTTTCTAGTCTTCCACAAGGCCAGTGTTTCACGCTGACTATTTGCTTCAGTAAGATATTTCCCATTGCTTCCATCAGTTTGTCATGTTTGTGTTCCAAATGACTGGCTCGTGAAGTAATGGGCTACATTGGGTTTTGCCTTGAACCAGCCTTTTCCTGCAAATTTTGTTTGCAGATTATACCATTCTTCTTACTTGTCTTATTGTTTATTGTGTCTTACATTTTTTTTTTGCTTTAGCTGGATGCGGCCGCTACGTCAACCGACTACAACTGATGACATGACGGACAATCTTAACATTAATAGCGATCTCACAACTCAAGCCTGCCACGCGTTTTATAGTGGCCTAATCGAGCCAAGCCACATTAGTCAATTAGGTTGCGACTACCTTCATTACGGAATGCCGTTGGAGAATCGGCCTTCACTCGACTTCAGCCTAATGCTTCTCAGGACGGCCCTACTAGCAGAGAATTTGACTCTCGGCGAAAACTCCTGCATGGAATCGGCAGGTAATGACACATTTATCACTGACAAAATTCATTCGGTAATTTGGAATAGTTCTTTGCTCAGCGTCAGTTTGTATGTGTGTTGTAACAATACCCCAATTAAGCTGACTCGGCAACTGCATCAGAGGTTGTTGATTTCTGGGCTGTCCAATTTTGTTTCTCTTCAGTTTTGGTTGTTTCTTTTGACGTAAAATAAAGAACAAATCAGTAGTGAGCAATTTCGAAGACTTAAAGTCAATTGATTAAAATGTCCAATGCATTGTTTTTCTAATATTTCTTTATTGTACGAGTATTTTTTATTTTGTGTGACTCGCCTCCTTGCTGTATAGATGCTGCAAGCAGGCCTCATTGGGCAGATAACCTATCGTATCACCAACTGAAGTCAAACATTGAATGCATGCTTTACCCAAGGTGTCCTATGTAGATGCTGTGGTTCTTGCTTCCCAGTGCCGATTAGGGATATGCGGTTAACCGAAAATTTGGTTTCGATCTCGGGTATTACATAGACCGAATTGAAGTTTCAGTCGGTTTTCTAATAACCGAAAAACACGATTAACCGGATCTCATCCTTTCAACAATAAAGTTATTTTTTTGCAAAATTCAACAAAATGAATCTTAACAATTAAAGTAATAAACTTACAGCATCAATAAATAGCGATCTAAAACACGATCGTTGTTGCACGCTGCCATTTCCGTCTTGAGCACAGCGAAACCTGGTGCCGCCCATGCTTATAGGCCAATACGCAGGTTAGTTTTGTTTTCGCGCGTGAACCGGAAGTTCACGTTTTAGAGCTGCTCACAAGCTGCTACGAAATCGGCCGGTCGTGTTGTTGTTGCATAATCGATTACTTAGCGGTAAAATAACTCGACTTCAACAAATTTATCTGGATTTCAGCAATTTTGTTATGGCAGAGGAAGAAACCACCGTCAACGGCAAACGTAAACGAAGTCCAGTGTGGGATTTCTTTGCTAAAGTATCATCTGAAGAGGTAAAGTGCAACACGTGCTTTGTGATTATGAAGACAAAAACTGGTAATACAGGCAACATGGCTCGTCATCTTAAAATTCACCCGGGCAAGTACAAAGAATACGAAGTTTTAGACGCTGCAGCTAAAAAGAAAAAGTCCGATAGTACTACTCTTTCTGGAGGTGGAAACGAAACACCACAACAATAATTTTTTCCCCCCAGCAGAAATATCCTTCAAATCACCCTCGTGCAAAGGCGATTACTAATAAAATAGTTCGAGTTATGGCTCGTGACTTGCAGTCATATTCCATCATAGAAGACGACGGTTTCCGCGAACTAGTTAATTTTTTCGACAAACTAATAAAGTTCCCTGATTCAGAGACCCGGTGATGCATCTCCACATCGTCTGCAAACTTGCACTGTGAAACGAAATCACAATTCGGTACAAGATCATTAAGAAAGAGAATAAACAGCAGTGGGTCAAGAACCGAACCTTGAGGTACGCCGCTCTTTACAGGTTTAAAGTCCGAAGATGAGTTTCCAACAACAACGCTTGGACTGCGATTCTGAATGAAATACACAATCCAAGAAGTCAGTTTGTTATCAAAACCATACTTATTAAGCTTGTACAAGAGTTTAATATGACACATTTACTCAAAGGCCTTTTGAAAGTCAATGAAAACTACGCCCACAGGTGTCCCAATATCTAAAGATGATGTCCATTCATCAAGAATGTGGAGCAGCGCTAAACATGTAGATTGCCCAGAAACAAATTATTAGTCGTGTAACAGGATATTATGTTTTTCGATAAATTTAGTCATAGACGTCTTAATATGTTTCTTACTACCTGCAAATACTTACCTTCCTTAATAATGCTTAAAATCACTATTTTACGCTATCACTGCTCAAACTTCAAAAAAATTTCAATTTTTCTTGTTTCCTCTAAACTTTCTCTCCACCTCCGCCAGGGGCGCTGCTGCTCCTATCCAAGGAGGGCGCCATCTTGTCTAGTCCCGTCATCACATTTTGAGCACGCATCGTGGATGGTCGTGCCTAGCATCGCTGGCTCTTAGTTTGAACGTGTTTGGTGGTTTTTAATTACGAAGATTGTCTGAAACGTCCGGAAAATGGCCACAGTGAAAGAATCAGAAGCCCTACTTCGTGCTACGCTCAAAGCAGGACAGTTTGAGAAGTGTAGTTGTAAAAAGCAGCCCCGGGATTTTCACCCCTTGTGCCGCGTGTGTAGGCCGTGCGATTTCGTCTCAAAGGTGTGCGACCTTTGTGATTTGCATCACCGAGCCACGGTAAAGGAAGTTTTGGCCACTTGGAAGAAGTCGGATCAACGGAAGGATCAAAGGGCCAAAGAGGAAGAAGCGAGAAGATTGGCCTTGCTACCGTCCATCGACGATCGTTTGGCAATTATGAGCAAAGACCCGGAGTTGCCCTTAATTTTTTTGGACCAAGGCAAGATGGCGCCGACCGCGAACGAGAACGAGTTTGCCGTCATCAAGGAGAGTGTGTTGGCGCCGGGGGAAGACGGACCCACAGAACAGCCGATCAATGATGCTACTTATCAAGAAGATGCGGCATGGTCGGAGGCCGACCTTTTTAAAACTATGCAAGCAACAGCGAACGTAGTGTTTGATGAAAAAGTCACGGGGATGGAGACGAGAATTGACGGAAAATTGTCGTCGGCGGTTGGTGCTATCGATCGGAAATTCGACAAGTTTATGGCGGACATACTTGCGATCGTGCAACCGGCTTTAAAACATGGCGTTAGTGAATCTAGCAATGTGTCCTTACACCAGGAAGACTTAGCCAACTTAGGACTGGCCACGATTGTGAAAAAAAGTGCTACATCCTTTGTTCAGCCTCAAGTAAAAGACGTGTCACCAAGGTTTGAGCGGGAAAAATCAGCGACTGGCGACAAGGGCAGCTCGAAGTCCGGAGGTAGGAGCGACTTAGTTAAGAGTTCTTCAAAATCGAAAAACAACAGCGCTTCGGCGACAAAGGTAAGAGATAACAAGAGCAGTCGATCGTCCGCTCCCGGGGCTGGGAATAGCGGATCGGGAGACAATAAATTAGTGGAAATTAAAGCTCTTAATAAGCCAGAATTAGTGGGTACCGGTGAGGACCAGTACACTAAGTTACTGGACTTAATGGGTTCATTCTTGAGGAGTGACCTGAATAAAATAGTGCCGAACGTTAATACTCCGTCAGTTGGTACGTCGCTGGCAGGAGTGGACGAGTCGGTAGCGACAAGGGAGTCGCAGAGTGTACGGAAAAAGCCTGTCGCCGATCAGTCGCCGCGTGTCACCGATTGGTCGCCGCGTGTCGCCGCTCAGTCGCCGCGTGTCGCTGCTCTGTCGCCGCGTGTCTCAAGCAAGTCGGCAGTGGATTATATTGCGTGGTCGTCATCAAATAGGGATGTTTTGGTGCCAACGACTAGTGTTAGGAAAAGAATGCTGGATTCAACTGGGAATTTGGATGAGCCCAGTGGAAAATTGAGGAGAAAATCCGATGATTACAGTGATGAACTTTCAGATGGTGAGGAGGAGAAGGGTACCATGGAAGATCCCTTCAATGAAGGCCCTGGCTTTATACCTTGGGCGGAGTTTACTGGTATCGCTATGAAACACCTTCGGCCGACGAGGTTTGGCATTGAAGGACCAGTGGTGTGTGAGGACCCGGAGGACCCGCCTATGGACACTCTTGCTAATGAGGGTAGCCGGAAACCGCCGCCACCGAACCTTCCTCAATCAAAAGTGTTGTTTCGTCAGCTGCTAAACACGGAATCCCTGACGAGAAAAAATGAAGAATCTATTTCAGCTTCAAAACCCTTGCCACCACATGACCCCTCGAAAACTCGCATGTTTTTTAAGACTACTGGTAAAGGTGCCCCTAACAGGAAGAGATTTCGCACCTTTCGAGAAGCGGAATACGTGGCAGAGCAGTGCAACCCGGAGCTGGACTCTGTTCTAAAAATGCCAAAATCTATCTCGACCCCGACTTTTCTTTTTGAGGAGGATGATGCCATGTTGCGGGCCAGTATGAGGGCTAGCTCGCAAGCAGAACTCATTTACTCATCGTCAACGGCGGCACTAAAAGCAATGGCCCTTGTGAACCCGGAGTTGCGGGAAAACCAGACTATCAGGGAATGCATGCACTTACTAAAACGTGCATCTTCATTCCACAAGGACAGTTTCACTTGGCAGTGCAGGCTTCTGTTAAATAACGACTTTCGCAGGCGGGATGCACTTTTGGAAACTGCGAACATCATCCCGGCAGACGTGGCAGGAAAGCTGAGACTCCTACCGGTGCACAACTCCAATGAACTGTTCAACGGTCAACTGCTGGAGTTAGCCCCTGAGCTTAAGGAGAAAGTGAGACCCCCGACCACTGTGAACGCCAACAGGGGTACTACCAGGGGAAACTCCCATTATGCCAAACTGCCGACCCCTTCGTCAGGTCATTGGAAAGACCCCTACGGGGGCAGAGGAGGTTCTACAAAACAGACAAGCAAGCCACAGGACCCTTCGCCCTTTCGGGACTCTCCAGCCTCCTTCCCACGCGGCCGAGGATCCGGAAATTTCCAGCGTGGCAGGGGCTCCTTCAGAGGGAGAGGCAGGAGGGCCCCTCGTAAGTGACTGGCCATGGAAAGGACACCCCTCCATTCACCAACAGGTGGGGGGCAGGCTGTCAAGACACCTGGAAAATTGGAGAAAGATCACGTCAGACCCCTTTCTGTTGCAAATTCTGGAGGAGAAAGTGCACCTTTCACCACAAGGCCTGCAACTACCGACTGCCCACCAGACTGGCTGGTACGGTCTTTAACAACCCCAGACTTGAAACGGGAAGTGGAGACACTGGTGGCGAAAGGAGCACTCGAGGAGGCCGACAACACTCCAGGATTTTGGAGCCCAGCCAGGGTGATCCCGAAGAAAGGGGGAGGCTCAAGAGTAATCTTCAACCTTCGATTGCTCAACCAGTTTTTAGTGAAGGAACATTTCCAGATGGAGTCTATAGACTCCATTCGGGACTCACTCCGACACGAAGAGTATACAACCTCCATCGATCTGGAAGATGCCTACCTGCATGTACCACTACATCCTTCGGTTCGCCGTTTCTTCAGGCTGGTGGTGGAGGGGAAATCATTCCAGTTCACGGCGATGCCTTTCGGGTTGGCCACGGCCCCGTACGTGTTCACCCGGATCTTGAAACCCGTCTTGGCTTGGTTACATCTTCACGGCATAAAAGCCCACGCCTATCTCGACGATTGGTTAATCCGCAGCAAGGTAGAGAGGACCCTCAACCATCAGACGGATTTGTGCAGGTCCCTTTTCGCACATCTAGGACTGGGGATCAACCTGAAGAAGTCCCGGCTCACACCGGAGTCGATCTTTGTTTTTCTGGGAGCAACCTTCAACACCAACACCATGTTGGTAAGGCCGACGGAAGAACGTATCGTGAAGACCAAGGCAGCCGTCACCAGGCTGTGCAGGAGCACATCTGTGTCGGCAAAGGACTTAGCCTCCATTATAGGGACCCTGGACTCCAACGCCAGATTGGTACCCCTCGGACAATGGAGGGTAAAACCAATACATTGGTTCAGGAAAGTGGCCTGGCAACCAAGGACAAGTTGGAAAGACGTCATCGACCTTCAAGATCTCCCGAGAGATTGCCTACAATGGTGGGCGGTAAGGACACACTTGGCGATAGGGGTGCCAATCCGAGAAGAGATGCCTACCAACCTACTGTTCACCGATGCTTCCATGATGGGTTGGGGAGCCCACTTGGACGGAGAAGCAACGTCGGGAACCTGGGAAGACGACGAGAAATTATTACACATCAACGTCTTGGAATTGCGGGCAGTTTGGAAGGCGATTCAGACTTGGGGAGAGACCCTTCGGTCCCAAACAGTGGGAATCATGTGCGACAATGCCACGGCTGTGGCATATGTCAAGAAAGGAGGCGGCACTCATTCCCAGTCCCTCATGGAAGAGACGTCGAAACTGTTCAAGGTATGTCTGGAGCTAAACATCACGCCGATTCCACGCCACATTGCGGGGAATTTAAACGTGTGGGCAGACGAGCTGTCCAGAGGCTCACAAGTCCCGACCACCGAGTGGAGGCTGGACCCGCAGGTGTGCCATGCCTTGTTTCTTCGCTGGGGGTGCCCATCTGTAGATCTGTTTGCTACGCTTCACAACACTCAGCTCCCATGCTTCATCTCGCCTTTCCCGGACACCAGAGCTTGGGCAACAGATGCGTTAGCGGTCAGCTGGGAGGGGATGAATGCCTACTGACCTACTGCAGAAGGTCCTGAACAAGATAAGGGCATCGAGGGGGAGCTTCATCCTAGTAGCGCCATGGTGGCCGGCGGCCCACTGGTTCCCAGACTTGATGGAGCTAAAGAAGGAGGAGGCGGTGGAGCTCCCCATCACCCCACACCTTCTGTCCCAACACCAAGGGAAGACCCTTCACCCAAACCCTTCCATTCTGAGGCTTCACGGGTGGAGACTTTGAAGAAGAATTTGGTGCGGGAAGGCTTCAAGAACGAAGTAGCCTCACGGATTACGGGGTGTCTGCGCGAGTCATCGCAACGCAATTACGATGCGAAGTGGAAGAAATGGTTCCAGTGGTGCGGAGACAACGAGTGCGATCCATGTAGACCGTCTGTTCCCGCACTGACGGCTTTCTTCGAAGAACTCTTTGAGAAGAAGTTATCCCCAAGCGCAATCAGAGGCTATCGCTCGGCCATTAATTCGGTGTTGACGTGTGTCGGGGAGAAGCAAACGGTCGAAAACACTGTAATAAAGCTTATGGCAGCATTCGACAAGGCAAGACCGAAGAAGATGACCCTGTTCCCCAAATGGAACTTGCCTTTGGTGCTACAAAGTCTGTCAGGGGCTCCCTATGAACCGGCGAGAACAGCATCCATCCTGCACGTTACCCAGAAGACGATTTTCCTGGTGGCTCTGGCGTCAGCGGCCCGACAAAGCGAGTTGGCCGCGTTCGCCAGAGATCAGGGACACCTGCGCGCGTCCAAGGGTTGGTCGGAAATAGACCTGACGTTCCCAGCACATTTCAGAGCGAAAAATTGTAAGGCGGATGCACAACCGGTGCCGGTCAAGATCCGTTCCCTTAAGAAGAAAAAGGTGGAGACAGAGGACCAGGAGAGACTCCAGTGCCCTGTCAGAGCGTTAAGATTCTACCTGGAAAGAACCAAGCAAGTTGCAACAGCGAAAAGGGAAAAGACAGAAGACTCCCAGCCTACGCCCCTATTTCTGGATGTAGATACAATCAGTGGCGAAGTGCTTAGTAGAAGGGTCACACCGTTCCGAATGGGAAAATGGATTTGCGCAGTTATCAAACGTGCATACGAAAACGGCCCAAATCACATTGATCTCCCCGCGACAGTAAGAGCACATGAACTCCGCGCTCTGGCAGCATCCTGGGCTTTTGGTTGTGGCACACCACTCGACAAGGTGGTGACAGCCTGTTCGTGGAATCATAGTAACACCTTCATCAGGCACTATCTCAGAGACACGAGCGGGGCAGAAGGAAAGTCGGTAGTCCAAGGTCATGTGGTTGCAGGCCAGAAGTTGTAGGTAGACCTGGACGGATAGACAGTCACAAGGGTGTAAAAGCCTCACACCAGTGTAAAGCCTCACACGAGCGAAAAGCATCACACCGGAGAAAGGCCACAGACCGGAGAAAAACACCTATCACAGGTGGACTAGCCATACACTTGTGAAGGTGGTCTCATACGGGAAGAAGTCATCCCAACAGATCACCGAGAGAACAGACTGGGGATCATGGAGGGAGACAGACGAAAGCAGCCATGGATGCCAAAGTCATTACTAGATAGAGGTGAGTAATGGTTCGATATCCTTAGGTTATGTTAGTGATGACTCTCCTGGGTTCAGTGGGTTCCTTAGCCCACCGCCTGAATGACGAATTCAGCATTATTAAGGAAGGTAAGTATTTGCAGGTAGTAAGAAACGATAATTTTAAAATGTAAAATTAGTTTTTACTAGCCTAAAATACTTACCTTCCGTATGGACCCGCCCGCCTCCCCGCATTCACGGACCCGGAGAGTTCAAAATGTGATGACGGGACTAGACAAGATGGCGCCCTCCTTGGATAGGAGCAGCAGTGCCCCTGGCGGAGGTGGAGAGAAAGTTTAGAGGGAACAAGAAAAATTGACATTTTTTTGAAGTTTGAGCAGATGATTTTAAGCATTATTAAGGAAGGTAAGTATTTTAGGCTAGTAAAAACTAATTTTACATTTTAAAATTATCGTTTTTCCATCAGCTTACAGGGAACTGCCGTGAGCGTGATTGGCCTACAATTTTTAGGATGGGCAGCATTTCCCTTTTTGTAGACAAGAACGACGTTTGAAAGTTTCGAACAATTAGGTAGCCTGCCAGATTTGTAGCAAGCACTAAAAATAACTGATAATGGCAAGCATATTTCGCGGGTAATCTCCTTATAATAATTTGTGGCGTACCCGTCAGGGCCAATTGCAGTACTATTTTTACTACTAGAAATTAAGGTCTCCAAGGTCATGAAAAAAAATTTTCCCCTACCTAAGGTCCAAAATAATCTGACTCACGGCCTCACACCAGAATTAGTGTTTCTTAGGTGTACGCAAAAAATCTCAAAAAAATCTGTAAAAATCTCTTATTATTTTATGATATTTATGACACAAAACAAAAATTTATGACAAATTTATGACATTTCGTTCAAGTCAAAAAATTTTAAGACTTTTGTGAGAAGTGGGAGCCCTTCTACTTCGTCCAACCAGTCCCCTCTGTTAAGAATCCTTTCTCCCAGTCTTTCCATCCTAAAGCATACTGTAGGACAAGTCCATTCAGTAATTGGGGGAAGTTCAAGAAGAGGAAAGCAAGAAGAGTGAAAGGAAAGCACAGCTGAGTCACTTTTGCCTAAGCAAACCAAAGCCATTGTAGTCAACGCACCATCAGGACCCAACTATTTTTAAACACCTAACGGCATTTTAAAAGCTGAACATAAAATTTCATGTTGTCAAAAGGCAATAGTGTATGACTGCAATAAAATATGGTTGATTTTTAATTTTTGTTTTAACGAAATATGACCTACTTTCTCCGTTTCTTGCAGAAATAAATACACGGTTTTTTACAATTTGTTTTTCAGTTTTACTTCAGTTAGTGCAAGATGTCCTGCCCGAAGATACAAGTTTGGGTTTGGCATATTTCTTAGCCTTAAAAAAGGCAGGCGATGCCATTTCCACATTAGAATCTCTTCCAAAAACTGACATCTCTCTTCAAATAATATGCTACTACTTTGCTCTTCAAATCTTAACAAAACTGAGAATTGACATTGACATCGGCCAAAGTCATGTTTACCTTCAGGATCCAACTTTAGTGGTCAAAGCAGCACTTCACTACTCAGCCAATCTACTTCCAGAAGAGACGGATGATGATATCGAACACTGTGCAAAGTATCTGAGGAAATACCACGAGTTACTGTGCGACTTGGTACAGGGACAGATTTTGGATCGTCTCTCGCGTGGAGTAGATATTACTCGTTTTAGTCAAGATGCCGAGTACAAGCGAGAAACCATTCTTGGTTTAGCCATGTAAGTTCCATAGTGTTCCAATTTGACTACATTGTAACATTACTCTTTTAACAGTTCGGAAATGCTTGAAGATTCTCAGGCAACAGTGCGTTAAAAAATGCTAGTGGTTGCTTGTTTCTATTAAAATGGGTGTTTTCCTTCCAAAAACCTGCTGCCTTCTGTTTGTTTTTGTAGCCAGCAAAAAGTCCTATGTGTACATAGGCGGTAGGTCACTCATCCTCTTGACTTTTAGGCCATGCTTCTTACAACTAGGTTGTGCTTTGCTCGCTTGTCTCGTGGTCTTACAGAACCCTCATGAAATTTGCACTTCACTGCTGGACTTTGATTATTTTATTTTTTCTTCTTGCTTGGCATACAGAATAGTGTGGAAGGATATTTTACTAATTAACGTCACATAAAATATACCTTGGGTTGTGGCGATCAATATAACTTTTAATTTCTTCTTTGGATTGGATATAATTGTCAATATTCAAAAATTGATTAATGGTTCAACTCACTCAACTGGATTGGTACGACGGCAAATTTTCGATCCTTTCCTCAGATATTCTTGAAGCCTTTCTTCGATTTGAGGAAAGGATAGAAAATTAGCCGTTGTACCAATCCAGCTGAGTGAGTTGAACCTTAAATCAATTTTTGAACATTATGGAACCTCATCGTAAAATGCCCATTTTTAAAATAATTGTCAATACTGCTTTTGTGCTGCATGATAAAAATAAAAACATAGTGAGTATGTAATTAAAAAAAAAAAAAAAAAAGTTTAGGGCATCCAATGGAGAGACGCGGTGGTGCCTGAGAAACTCGTTTTTAAGTTTACATGAACTAATTTTTTTTTCTTCTTTCTTTCGTCTTTTAGGACATTAGACGACGAGGTGTACAATACATCTGTCGGTCTAGCTCAACGCTACAACATTCCTTTAGGAGAGATCTTCACAACCCACATTGAATTTTTGTTTGCCGAAACCGAACTTTCTACACAAGAAATAGAGACTCGAATCAATAGGTTGTCGTTGGTTACTGAACTCTGTAACCAACCCAAAGAGTTTGAACTCCGCCTTGCGAAGCACGTCTATCCTACGATCTCTGGAAGCGACCATTCCCGACTAATACTGTACTATCAGTTGCTCGAGCAGTGTGGAAGCCAGGCCAGTGACTCGTTACCTCCAAACTCGCATGTAAAACTCCTAAGAAAAGTTAGATCTGCTGCCCCAGGCAAGTGTTTTGGCATTGTTAAATGTTTTTTTTTTCTGTTGACTCTTACAGTTGTAACTGATAGCATGGTGCCAGTTAAGCCAGTGGCTCTAAAAATATTAATGCACATGAGCTACTATTTATTTTTATTTTCGATTTTGCAAATATATGTGAACTGTTTTCTTCAACCAACGAGAGCTGTCTAAAACCGGTGTGCGAAATCCAACGTTGTAATGATTCCACGTGCCACGTTTCCTTAATTAAGCACCAGGACTGACTAAGTTCCAGGCTTAACTCAAGTGAACTAAAAAGCGCAGGGTGTCTTAAAAAGCAGATTAACAAGTTACTGTGCAGTCTTTTGACATGTAACACGTACCAATGCTCATAATGCCTTTTTTTTAATCCCAGTAAACCTGTGTTTGCGGCATCGCGCATCAAAGAAACCACATTTCATACAATTACAGCAGCTTCATTTTATTTGCAGCAGTTAATGTTTACAATATGAGTGTTTTGTAGGGGTGTGTGAGTAAAATAATTTTAATTCAAGTTGAGCCAAGCTGAGTTTACAACAGAAGAATCGAGTATCGAGCCAAGTTCGAGTGTTTGGATGCATGGAGTTTTCTGAATATGGATGCATGCGACGAGCCGAGTTCGAGTACACGCTGTATACTCGGCTCGGCTCGAATTTTTCGAGTATCGTACATCCCTAGTGTTTTGGCATAGAAAAACAAACATACGTTCAGGCAAACAGCTCCCAAAAATAGTGAGTACTGGGCCTTGAATTAGCGCTTTAGTGCCGGGTTTTGCACGTCTCAAAAATAATAAGTGTTTGGACACTTAAACTAGAAAATAACACTAGATATCACTTGACATGATATGAAGCATATTTGTTGACAGTTCATCAAAATATTCCAAATGGATACGGCGTCATCCACATGGTCAAGTAGTGGCATCAACTCTCTTCTATGCCCATATTTGTAGATCGTGAACTTACTGGTTACAGAACTTTTTTTTTTGTCTTATGGTACTTTTCATGGGCTTGGTATGAGCTTTGCAAAAACTGAAGCTAGTGTTTTGGAGAACCATTTACCATTTTTTTGGGGGTAATTATGTCAACAGTTGACAGATTAGATGTTCTAATATAACATCTTTTAATCATTTCATTAAGAAATTTACTAGTTTTGAAGTTATTTATGAAAAACTGAACATGAATCTAAAATATTAAAATAGAAAATTTACTTACATAGTGTAGAGGTTTGGGGGAGTGGGCGACCCTAACGTGATAATACTAAAGTGTGGGGATGGTTCAATGTACGAAATTCAATAATTAAGAAGACATTTGGTTGGGTTCAATATTTGGTGTTTCAATGCTGGATTTTACACATAGCCTCGCCTGCCACGACTTAACCAAACAGTTCTTAATAAATGTTAATGTGATGGCTAAATATAATGAATAATAGGGACATGATGGCTTAAATGTGGAGGACTGGGGAAATTGGGGAGGAAAGAGGACAAATTTCTAATTGATGAGCCAAAGATTACTTACGGGGGGGATTTGGGATCGAATGAGGGCTTGGAATGAAATTATTATTATTACTTAAATTAACAATATGTTGGCAAGGCAATGCACATGCTTAACAATTGATTTGAGTACGGAATACACAACAATACAGTGAGTGAGTTTTAATAATAGAGGCAGGGCACACTTAAGATCATCATCCAGGCTCAGCTCAAGGGAATCAAGATGCTGGGTCATCAGTCCCAGCATCAGGTCGTCCAATATTGACGTTGGCAGGAGCTGAGGCAGGATGAGTCACTACAATACTCACAACTGAAAATATTGCATGTGGCAGCGTCTTTTAGTCTGATCAAGTCACAGATTCTGAGCTTCTATCAACCATTGTGTATTAGAAAAAAACTGCAGTATCTTACTTTTTACCAGCACTAGAAAGGTACCGGATTGGCAAATGGTCGTATTACTAGGGTATTGTTATCTAGTGACATAGGAAAATAACCATTTCATATTTTTTTCATGCTTTTAGAACTTGACTACAAGCGTTTGATGGACAGCAGAACTGATGCCTCAACCATTTTACTACCTTTGTTAACTAGTTCAAACGTTCAGATGTTCGCAAAGATAGCACCACAGCTGCTTTGTAATGGTGGACGCCTGGAATCTAGCAGCATACTCTGCATGTGGGCACAAAAACTGTTTTTTAAAGGAGATCAGAATGCCAAAAAAGCTCCCTCCACGCCAACAGAGTGGATCCATCGGTATGAATCTTGTGGCGAATACCTTCACAAATTCCAAGCTCGACACATCGTGGAATTCATTAAAGGCACCGTGTTCTGCGAGGAAGGAGTGCAGAAGTTGACCCCCGACACGCGTCGAGAAATTGTCCGTCGGACACTTAAGAATGTTAACCAACAGCTTGCAAGAACACAGGGGAATTCAGAAAGGTTTGATCTAGTTATTTGTCTTCATTTTCTAGGCCACCCAAATGAAAAACCTTAAAATCGTTCACAACTACTTTTTAGATGTCATTTGTTATTGTTAGTTTTGTTCTTTTTGGTTACTTAAAAAAGAGCAGAGAAAAAAAATGTATTGACGTTCAAAATTAATTAAATCTTTACCAAACTTGCTTAGTTCCAACGATGTCTCAGAAGGAGGAAGAATTAATTCGACTTGATACCGTACTGGCCCGAAAATAAGACGATATTTTTTTTCGAATTTGTATCATTAAAACTGCACCTTCATCTTATATTTGTGTCCAAATCCATGACTCAGCCAAATTTTGACTGATTTTGAAGTTTGAATACACCATTCGAATAATTTTTTCGAGAGCTGTCCATTGGTGCTAATGCGAAGTCAGTAGCTCAAATAGTTTTTGAATTATTTAGAAAAAAACTAAAATATAACCAAAATTGGACCTTAAAAACTGTTATGGAGTCCACAATTTTTAAAAAAAATATACCCTTTAATGACAAAAAATATGATTCTGATTCGGCATTGGCTGAACTATGCTACAATATCAACAAATTGGTAATAGAGGCACTGGCAGAATCGTGGGTGAAAGTCGTCTGCCTTATAATCGTGCCCTTTTATTTTTGTTGAAATTAAGAGCCCAAAACGGGAATTCGCCTTATACTCGAGCCGCCTTACAATCGGGCCAGTACGGTATTCAAAATCATTAAATTTGCCTCCCAGCCTGGGCACATTGTAGTAAACAAGGACATAAGAAGGTGTAGTTCTCAGTTTTGTTTTCTTGGTTACGTGTTATTTAAACATTGTGATGCAAAAACTGCATACTACTTAGCATCACATAAACTTCTGTGACAAGTGTTGTACCAATTTTTCCATTTTGTTATGATTCTAGAACAGAGTTGCAGAAATGCATCGCCTTCCTTAACGACTCCTTTTCCCACCTTGAATGGGTTCAGTCGGAATTAGTTCAAGAATTAGCTCATTCACAAGATCCATTATTAAAGAGATATGTTCAGCACCTAGATTTGGCTCAATCACAACCAGATCAGGTGCAAGCTGTTTTGGTAAGTTTTAATAAAGTGTATTGCTAATGCTTCATCAAAAGAGTTGTTGAAATTAGCACTTTTCTCAGTATACTTGTAGTTGCAACGGAATATGTACTTTATAAAACACTTAAAATTCGAAAATTACTTCCCTACACACACTGCACTTTTCAACGTACGTAAGTTCGCTATGGCGTATTTTTGTACGGCACGACCTTACGTCTTCTCTGGCCTGTTTGACAGTTGGTGCTGGTCAAACAGACCAGGGAAGTTTGTAAGGTCGTGATTTACGAAAATTCTAATGGTTATTAAGGCAATGTTGGGAAGTCGTTTTCCAATTTTAAGTGTTTTATAATGTTTATGCCTCAACAGGGTGCATGCGATTTCCAAGCTTATGGTTGTATGTAAGGGTTCACATTGTGTGACACTTTATTGCAGAACTACACTTACGTTAAGGGCTTGTAAGTAAAAAAAGGACTTATAGAAAAAAAATCATAGCTTCTCACCCACTTGTAGTAAGATAATAAACCTGTTGTTTTTTTTCCTTAACCTTTCCTTGCCTACGTATCCCATTTTCTAATTTTTCTGTCATTCACTGAAAGTTTTCAACCTGACCAGTAGAAGAGCTATAAACAATGATCCTTAAAGGGTTTACCTATCTGATACTGAACCGGTTGTAAAAAATTTTCCGATACCGGTACAGATACAGATAGCCAAAATTGTATCCCCAAATTTTTTATCAAAAGGTCAATCATTATTAAAATAAAAAAATATGTAAATAATAATCAGCAATTAAATCATGGCTTGAAAGATACTCAGTGATTTCCTAAGCAAATCACAGTGAATCGCTTGTCATAGCCTTGAATGGTTCCCGAGTTAGCGATATTTCAGCGAAAGTTGCTGATATCGATCCGATACCACACATTACGACAATCAGTGCAGCCTTAAGTACATAGCATACATCTTGCTTAACAGTTAAGAGCAATAATAAAACCACCAGTTAGAGCTAAAAACATACGTTTGCCCATTAAAACAGTGTATTTAGTGTATACATGGCTAACTAAGACACAACTTAAAGCATAACCGATTGCATTTGGCTGTATTTCACCTTTAACACTTTAACAACCATTTTTTTTTCACAATCCTACCGTTTTATTTATTTTTTAACTCCCATATGTAACTTTGTCAGTCGTGGGATTCGAACCGGTATTCAGTTGGTTTGGAGACGACGACGCTAAACACTGGGCTGTGCTTGCCCGCTATGCTCGGGGTCCCCGGGGACACCTCACATAGCTTGGGCGCGCATTTGGACTCTGTTTTTTCACCGACTACGCCGTATTGGCTATCCGGTTGGCAAAGGGTTAAGAACCATAAATAAATTGGCTGTGTACAGTGTCAATAAGCAACAACATAATATGAATTGTTTGCTTTATGTTTCAGGAACGATGTATTGTCGATGGCCATCCCATAGAAATTTTGCAGCAGCTAGTTGGTGTATGTCCTTCGTCTATTTGTATTTCTCCAGCAGATATTGTCAATTCTGCCATTACCAGTGTTACACAATCATTATGGTAAGATGAACATGCACACAAAAAGAAGTTTTACATTTTAGAAATTATACGCTTATTTGTCAATCTGCTTGTTTGTCATTTCATGATTAGTACCAAAGTAGAAGATGTACAGCAATCGCCAGCATCCTTAGATGCCCTGAAATTAATTGTTAAACAGATAAAGCAACACATTGACACAGGGTAAGTTAGTAGTGAAATTGTACCGATTAGGGATGTGCGAAAAATACTCGAAAAATTCTAGCCAAGCCGAGTATGCAACGTGTATTTGGAACTCGGCTCGTCACTTGCACCCATACTCTGAAAACTCGAATCCGGTGAAAATGCGATAACTTCGTCAATTTTTGACCGATTTTGACATTCAAATATACAAAATTCATCATCTCAACAAGAGCTTTCAAGTTGTGTAAATTAAAATCCACTAGCTCAAACCTTTTTAAAGTTATATCTTGAAAACTGGAAAACCAGTTGTACACATTGACTCAATCAGTCCGTTAAGCAGCATTTTAGTTTCTTACTTCCTGCAAATACTTACCTTCAGTAATTATGCTAAAACCACCTTTTTACGCTATTTACTGCTCGCTTATGAACTAAAAACACCATTTTTTACGTTCACCCTAAGCTTTTCTCCACTGCCGCCAGGCGGCGCTGCACGTCCATACCGACGTCAGCGCCCCCACCAGTCCAACCGCATCACTTTTCGAGCACTCCCATCGTGGATGGTTGTGCGAGTTTTTACTGCGTGCTTCGCGAATTAACCAACGCGTATTATGGACTACAACAACGGACTTCGATGTCAAGAAGTGGATCCGACGAGCGGCTTATTGGAAAGCAGCACGGTGGGAACAGGATCGAAGCTCGGCAACGGACGGTAGACGGTAGGCTTAATGGATACGGCCATGCCGGCGGTGTGTTTTGGTCGGCCGTCGCGGCCGAGGGCAAGATGGCGGCCGAGAATGAAGCCTTTGTGATTCGTGGTTACGGAGGCGTCGTTGCCTCCCGTTCTTCCCCGGGATGTTGTTCGTGTTGAAATATCATTTTTTTTGCATGCAGATGGTAATTTGTAGAGTGAGCCAGTGGAGTTGTCACCGTCCCGCAAGGCAGGTCCGTGCCGATCCGATGGCGGGCGTTAGGTGAGTGGCCGACAGTGGCGGTAAGTTGAAAACCAGTAGTGTTGAGAGGATGAATAGGACGACCGCTCCCGGTGGGGAAAATAGCGGTGCGGTTCCTACACTGAGTGGTAAAAAGCCGGCCACGGGCGCTGTCCGTGGTCCGACTATCCCAGCCAAAAAAAAAAAAAAAAAAAAAAAAAAAGTTGCAAGTGCCGCGTTTGGACATAATTGCAATGCTGGTTGAGCCGAGGGGTGCAAATTGAAGCCGGTTCTTAACCGGACCCACGCTGTCGCCACTGGCAACACGTGTGTAGCACCATCGGCGACACTCAGTAGCTACTAGACGCTGATGCAGCGGGACAAATTGTCGCCGTCCTGTAGCCAGTTGTCACCAGGAAAAGTAGCTGTATGACGCTGACGCAGCGGGACACATCGTCGCCGTTCTGTGGCCAGTTGTCACCAGGGTAAGTAGCTGTTATGACGCTGACGCAGCGGGACACATTGTCGCCGTTCTGTAGCCAGTTGTCGCCAGGGAAAATAGCTGTATGACGCTGACGCAGCGGGACACATCGTCGCCATTCTGTAGACAGTTGTCACCAGGGTAAGTAGCTATTATGACGCTGACGCAGCGGGACACATTGTCGCCGTTCTGTTGCCAGTTGTCACGTTAAGGGTGTCACATGTCGCCGGTGAGCATTGTGTCGCCAATGGTATGGTAAGTGTCTCCATGGGCGTTTGCCCATAGGCCTATGTGTTTATGATATGTTAGGGTATGTTTACATTAATCGTTATTGCCTCTACATTTCTTTGGTCCTGGAATGGCAGCTGCGTTGGCTCCTGCGGTGTGCATCAAGACATGGTCTCACTGGAGTTTGGCAACTTGGACGGTTAGTACTATGGGTTTGAAGTAGGGCTCTCCCCCCTCCTTTTGCCTTCGACTGTCTTCTCTTCCTTGGGTCCTTAGGCTGAGTGGGGGGGGTGAATCTGATGCCCTTTGGGGTCTGGCCGCTATATGCGGTCGCACGGGGCCACTATGCCCAATTTTTTCTTGCGAATCGCAAACAAGTTTTATTGTGTATGCATTGTTGCCTCTTAAGGTCAAACCAAAACATGTGAATGGAGCTGTAGTTTGTTCATCTGGTTCGAGTACGAGTTCCCTTGGCTTAAGTAGGAATCAGAAGGGGGACTTTAAAGTACGTGTTGAAGTTATATCACTTAAGTCGGTTTCTGTGGAAACCTGACACTCGAGGCTCGGTCATCAGCGTAAATTGGGCCCAATACATTTCCATAACTCCAAGGTGGTACATGGATACTAGTGAGTGAAGCCTAACTCTCCTCAGTGTGAGGTCTGCAAGGTAACCAAATCGACTAGGACCAGTTTTAAGGGTATGGGTGCTTTGCAGAGTAAGAAGCCCCTCGAGCTCCTTCACATGGATGTTTGGGGCCCAAGTCGCACGGTATCCTTGGGTAATTGTAGATATGTGCTTACTTTACTTGATTATTCTCGTTATGCAGGGGTGTTTCCCATCGCTAAGGGAAGCGATGTGTTTCAAACGTTGTTGACTTTCGTGCCAGGAGGGAAAGACAATTTAGCTTCAACTTTGTAAATGTTCGCACGGACTGAGGTACGGAATTTTGTGATTATTTATGTAGGTTGGGTATCAGATATCAGCGAACCAATGCCTACTCACCAGCTATGGCTGGAATCGCTAGGCGATTTAACCGCACGTTGTTAGAAGGGGTACGTGCAATACTTCACGAGACGTCTCTGCCACGCAATCTTGGGTAGAATTTGTATGTACGTTCACCTACCTGAAGCATAGGTGCCCTCACTCATACTTAGGCTTTAGGGTCCCTTGTACGTTTTTGTTTGTTCGAGGTGTATCAGTCAGACATTACGAAGACCTGGTGCAATGTGTTATGTACACTTCCATAAGCCGGGAAGGGATACCCTTGACGTTAAAGCTGGGAGGGGGTATTCATTGGCTATGCGGTAGACAGTAGGATATAGAGTGGAATCCCCATACTTACTTGGTCATTGAAACTAAACATGTAACGGTTGGTGAGGTTTAGTTATGGGGAAGGGAGGTGGTCCTTGCAGTATAGGCCTCAGAGTGTGCCCAAACCCAGTCTAAGTGCAACTACATTTAACCGTGGGATGGGACTTAGTTCGGGTACGGTGTCAGAATCGGATGGTAATTCTAGGGTAGAAGCAGAAGTTATGACTGAGGGCCCACTAACCATTGAAGAAGTTCCTCCTCGACCATTCATTCGTAGTAATAGTGTAGGCTCCTCCCCCCAAATTGGCTCCTTTAGATTTTCAGTATTGGTGTAGGGACGTAGTAGTCCGTCAGACAGGGCAAAGGGTAGGTAGGTTGGATGTGTACTATCACACCCCAGATGGAATTATGTTCTGCAGTGTTAATGATGTCAAATAATATTGTGTAGAACGGGGATGTCAGTTTGAACCACTGTTCGGTTTTAGGGGTAGACGAACACCTGTTTTCGGAACTGTATCCACTAGTGGGCAGGATAGTCCTGTTGATTTCTGTGATGCTGCGGCATACGTGTGTATTGTTGGGCCAATTATCTATGCAGAATCCATTGCCTGTCCTCACAAGTGGGAACGGTCCATGGGAGACGACGTTACGTCCTTTAAGACAAGAGGGGTACATAGAGGTTAATGTAACTATTGGTATGGAAGTGGGGATGTAAATGGATATACAAGGTAGAAGAATACCGACGGAAGCGTTAGACGTTTCCGCTCCCGACTAGTAGTTCGGGGGTTTTGTCAAGCAAGCGGTGTGGATTTTGATGGAGTATTCAGCCCAGTGTGAATTTTGTTTTAGGTTAGATTCTTTTATGTATTATGGTATCCATTCTGAAGTAAACAAATGTTGATTTGGATATCCAGTGTGTGGTACGTTGGATTGCAAAACCTTCGTGAAAATCCCCATAGGATTCAAACCTGGGGTTCACCATGGTACTGTGTGGCTATTGCAAACAGCCGTATATGGTCTTCACCAAAGTGGGTGACTGTGATGGGAAGAACTTGAAAAGCCATTAGTGATGATGGGATTTTCTCAGTTCTTGGGACTTAATCTGTGTTTTTCATTTTGGTTTAGATGCAGTTTTATGTGGATGTTTGCTTTTGTTAGCCAGAATCGAAACTCTTAGAGCGAATGTAGTAACGTTGCTTGAATCCGAATTCGAAATCACGTCTTTCGAAGTAAAAAAAAAAAAAAAAAAAAAAAAAAA
>JAHWFP010085401.1:116119-127890 GCA_023313725.1 Lithobius niger | reverse complement strand
AACTTTTCAAGGCAACATTCTGCCAGTTTCAACTTTTCAAGGCAACAACGTGCCAGTTTCAACTTTTCAAGGCAACAACGTGCCAGTTTCAACTTTTCAAGCCAACAACGTGCCAGTTTCAACTTTTCAAGGCAACAACGTGCCAGTTTCAACTTTTCAAGACAATAAAGAGCCATTTCAACTTTTCAAGGCAACAACGTGCCAGTTTCAACTTTTCAAGGCAACAACGTGCCAGTTTCAACTTTTTAAGGCAACAACGTGCTAGTTTCAACTTCACGGTGGCCAAAGAATTAACACGCTCGCCCGTTTTCATTGTTGAGGTTCTTGAGGTGGGGTTCTTGTCGTCGTTTTTTTGTATGAAACTCGTTTGGTGCGTAAGGTAAGGTTTAACTAATCCGAAGTCAAAACAGCAAAGGGGCACAAGTAAACTTTCCTGTAAGGTTTTAGATACTGCAGTGTTACTGTACTGTTTAGTCCATGTGAAACCTTACTGCTGTATCCAACCATTACACACGTAAATACAACTAAAACCAGAGCCTAAATTTCAAAACTGTTTATGCCCAAACAAACGAAGAATAATGTAAGGCTACTCATTCAACTATTTTCTTGGCTAAATTTGTTCAATGTTCTTCAGTCACGTCACCTACTTTCCACTCATCACCCCACTAATGATACATATATCATTTTTTAATATTTTCAAGCACTTTTCCCTGCATGGAATTTCATTATTATTTTCAAGGACATTTCCAGGTTTTCAAGGATTTGCACGAACCCTGAATTACCTGTAGATCTGTGCTAAACACACTAAGAAGATAGCTTTTAAACAATTTCCAATCATTAGCTGGTCTACAGTGTTCAAAAGTAAAAATGATAAAAACATTTGAATACAGCAGTAAGGTTTCATGTGGACTAAACAGTATAACAACAATCCAGTATCTGAAACCTTACAGGAAAGTTCATTTGTGTCCGTTAGCTGTTTTGACTTCGGATCAGTTAAACCTTACCTTAAGCATCAAACGAGTTCGTTTTTGTTTTCTAATAATGTAAGATTTCCACCATCTGACGACGTTGTAGGGTTACTCAAAATCACAACTTTTTCGGATTTAAATCGTAGTTTTATGTATTAAATGTATTTCTTTTTAAAATTAAATACTAATTAGTTAATTTTTTCGCGGCAGTCAAGACCATGCCACTCTATTCCAATTAACATTTTAGTTATTACCAGATCTTAGCCCATCTATTCAGGTAAATTATGTGTTTTGTGGGCTATGTTATAATAATAATATAATAATATTTGTTGCGATAGCAACGGGTCTGGCAAGGACTGGAGAGTCACTAACAGCCAGCCACAATTACATGTAAATACAGTGTACATAAAACGGCCAATGAATCATGGTGGTAAGAGGTTTGGGGACACGAATGCCTTACCACCAAGGTTAGACCTGCCAGGGACTCAAAAGGGCCTCGATGGCATCGCCAAACGTGCAGGACATGGAAAGGGTGTGAAAAGTGTTAAAAGGCCCAAAAATGATGCTGTACAATTAAAAAGTATAAACAGTGCTAAAAAATTGTATACTACGGTGAAAATGTTACCTGGAGTTTGATGCGAAACGCCCAAGTTTGACAATTTCTCTACTACGGTTAAAAGTAGACCACATTGAAAGTCAAATTACATTTACAATCAGAAGAAACCTACTTGAATTGTGTAAAAATCTTATTACTATAGCCTAGGATATTTAAATCCACCCAAAACCAAAACTGGTAGAAAAACCCGCCAAGTTTCCAAAAACGATCGGCCTTTAAAGGTAGTGATATCATTTCACCAGGGAAAGGCCGCCAAGGTTAATCCTATTAGCCAAGTTAATCGCACCTACTAATAGTTCGAAAGTTAAATGAAAACTAGAAGATTGATACTAGCGGTAGCAATCTTCAAGTTTTCATTTAACGTCCAAAGTATTATTCGGTGCGATTAACTTGGCTAATAGGATTAACCTTGGCGGCGGAATGAATAGCCTGTATTTTTTTTTTATTTGAACATCTAACTAAGACTAGAAAGTCTCACGAGGCATATAAATTTGGCAGCCTTAACCGTTCACTTGTGGCATCTGGCCATGTGCGTCCAATTTGTAACAGACGTTGAACACAGAAATGGATTTTCTCTGGCTAAGGAGTTAACTACAAAAAGTTGGTTCCCAGTGTCAACACAGGTCAATTCCCCCACTTAAAATAAAGTTGATTTTAATTAATGATTTTTTTCGTTGATTTAAATCGTGATTTAAATCAATGCTTTAAATCAAATTGATTTAAATCTTCAAGCCTACGACGTAGATGGCGAAATTCAAGGGATCATCACTTCTCAGCTGAACACGAAAGTTCTAAAACGGCGTGTTTCATTTTGTATTTTTCCAGGAATTGGACGAGCCATTTGCATTCGTTTGCATTCCTACGAAGCCAAAGTAGTGGCCCTTTCCAGGACGCAATCCACTTTAGAATCCCTGCAACAAGAATGCCCCGGTATTAAAACAGTCTGTGTAGACCTGGAAAACTGGGACGAAACCCGTAAAGCTGTTGACGGAGTTGGTCTCGTGGATGCCCTCGTCAACAACGCGGGAATTTGCTTACCTAAACCATTCATGGAAGTAACGGCAGAAGAATTTGACAGGTAAATGTGTAAGATCTAACGTGGTCTAATTCAGAGGTGTGCGCCGAACATTCAGATCTTATAGCTGTTTGTTTTGCGTACAGTTTTTTTTAGCATTTAGGGGGTTATTAAAACCACTTCAAACACATGAAATTGCACTGCAAAAGAATTAAAAAATTGTGTGACGTTTCGCCATACGCCGCCACCACCACCCAGATGCCAAGCTAATCTCAAATTTTGACACGAACTACGAATGCAAAGTGCAATGCTAGTGGCGCCTCATTTAACGATAGTGACAGTGCCTCTTTTACTGTAACCTGACCTCCCCTCCCCCCTCCCCCCCCCGACAGCAAAAATTCTGCTTCATCTAATGAATGATACTACAGAGTATCGTAACATAAATTAGCAAGGGGAGTTCACGTTACTTTTCGCTGGTAACTTCTAAATCGTTCAAGAAATTTGAGGACAAATTGGATACGAATATTCGGTGTAACATCAAGAAAGGTCCCATCATCAACTTTCATGGAAATTCAAGATAGCGGCACCGGTTTTACGGCAGTGATGGTAAACCGTAGAGGCGTACGCATAAGGGCACAAGGGGTATGTGCCCCCCACCCCCAAGGAAAGTCTGACGCCCCCATGTCACGGGCAAACTTGTTTTTAGTGATTTTTTTTTATGATAATCAGTCATAAGTATTTCAAATTGTCATGGTAAGCCCAAAATTTACAATTTCAAAATTCGGGGGAAAAATGACGCTGTGAAGATGTTGGAAAGTTGTTCCATTGCCCACCCCCATCCCCCATCCCCAAAAAAAGGTTCCTCAAAACTTGTTCCATGGGCCCAAAAAATGCTCTAAAATGGAGTAGCTTACGGCGCTGCCCCAGACCCCCTAACTATTTTTTTTTAGCACCACGGGGCACCCCTTCATGCACTGTGCCCTCCATCCCCCACAAAAATTCCTGCGTGCACCACTGGTCAAACGCTTGGACCCCATTCGAATGAAATTTTGTAAGATTATTCTTTAAATACAACTGGTACTTGATTTCATACCAGTTGAAAATAATCCAAAATGGCGTCCAAAAACAGTAAGAAAATTGTAAGTTTTAAAACCTTCATACGATTGAACAGAAACTGTTTATGAATATGCAGAACAACATCGTCCACAAGAATTCGTCCAAAAAACGGATTTGGGCCTGGAACTTCGAAACCGTCATCAGGTTGGACAGAAACTGGTTGCAAATAATATTCCAAATTAAATTTTATTTAAAAAATAAAGATCTCACTTGATTTTATTTCTTTGCTTTTGAAATACCACGGCGGCTAAACTGGCATCCAAAGAAGTTGCAAGCCATATACTAAATTTTGGTAAGAATATTTTGTGTGAAAAATAGGGCTGGACGATTTTAATTTTGGGCTCGGTGTCAGTTACCCACAAACCTTCCGGTGTCCTTCCACCCATTGGTGGTAACCACGTATTATTATTAGTGACAGGCTGAACCTATATCAGCTTCAAGTATGCAGACGTTTTTGCTACGGGGCCCCTTGAGGTGGGAAGCTTGTGAGTTTTTGACACCCATCACATTCGGTGAGGCCACGGGAGTGGTAAACTTGGAGGAGCGATAAAAAGAAGCAATGCTACCCTCCATGATCCGGAGTTACGAGTAAAATTTGGTTAAGTATGCAATTTTAGGCATTTATCTGCTGTAATTAAAATAAAAAAAGGCCTGTGCACCGACGTTTGATGGTGCAGCAACGCTTGAGAAAGGGCATAAAGGCCTAAAGACGCCTGAAAGGGAAAAAAAAGGGGCGAAATAGGCTAGGAAAGAGGCAGAAAGGGTGAAAAGAGAATTCCGCATAAAAGATGTCCACTAAAACTAACTGCAGCCTTTTACTAAAAGTTGCCTCTGCCCACTCGGGGGGGGGGGGGGGGTGTGTGCACGCTATTGCAGGGCTCCCAAGGACTTAATGCATCCCCTATCCTTAGATGAGTGTTCCACCCTATAGCTGAATTTTCGGACCTCATTTTAAATTCCAATTTTTCCTGTTTACCCCTTCCCCCCTACTCGACATGTGTACGCCACTGGACTCATTTTAATGCCAAGAATCTGACGTAACGGTGCTATATTATTAATTTACGATTCGTTTTCCAATTTTTTTTCCATGTTTTGACGAAGGCCTTCCTTCTTGGCCAGCCGTATAATGTGGACATAAATTGACTAGTTGACAAATTAGATGTTTCTCTTTTACAGCCATTTCAACGTCAACCTGAAGGCAATTGTAAACGTCACTCAGGTCGTGGCAAAACGGATGATCGAAGCCGGAAAAGGAGGATCCATTGTCAATATTTCATCGCTCGTAAGTTGATAGCCGTTTCGGAAATGACTTGCTTATTCGTTTAGTTGCGACTAACGAATTTCAGGCGCAGAGATATTGGATTGACGAGGTAATTACCTCGTTTCTGGCTAATGGGGATCGTGAAAGCTATTTTAGGAGAAAGGAAAGGAAAGAAAGGAACACTCGCAAACAGGGGAATGAGCGTAACAAATAATAGAATCCAAGAATAAGCTGTAGAAAGATATGGCATGTAGAACAGGCGAAACGTCATCCATTGTCTAAAGACTAACCCGCGAGCAGACATATTGTCGGCTGGTCATGGGACATCAGTCACAACAAACACGTTTGTTATATCAAGAGTAATTAAATTTTTCAGAACCCATAGTCGAAGTGTATTTATTAAGTTTGTGCCCACGGTTAATTGTTGTAAGTAACGGTATTAGTGCCTTTTGATGTAGTGGTTACGGTTTAGATAGCGCATGGCTCCGGCCTCTGGCTCTCCAATAAAATAATCAATTAATTCCCAGTACGAACAACAATTCCCGTGTCCTACAACTTAATTGTTGAATTGCTGTAGTAAATTCAGCGCGAACATTGTATACTACAACGTAATTGTTAAATTTCTGTAGAAAAAGTCAGTGTGAGCCCCTCTCTTCCACTTTCGGGAGTATATGAGAAGCTTTTCTGAAGATGTGTGAGAAGCCTACCGTCGCTTGTTTACCATACTTCCGTCATTTTCGTCTCTCAACGACCCAAATTCGTTCTCCGAGCAAGTGGTTCCTCTCTTCCATCCCCTCCCCTCCCCCCCCCCCACCCTCCCAAAGTGTGAAAAATTATTTGCGTTGAAGCTGAACAAAGAATACGGAATTTATACCATTAAGGAAATTTCTCAAACTCAGCATCTTAAAAGCATGACAAATCACTGCTGTAGTTAAAAATGAGTCAGCTTTTGAATCCATTTTTCTTTTTTTTTGCCCCCTCCAAAAAAATTCCTGGATTCCTGGCGGGCCTCCCTGGGGGAGGTGGGCCGCAAAGCAACTACAGGGGAGGCGCAAGACGCTGCCAGATCAGTGGTGAACTTTTTTTTAACGATGCATCGCATAGTTCACGCCAATGACAGACCTATACCTGCTATCAAATATTTTTTGTTTAATTACATTATTGTAAAGATTTCCAAGACTTAACCAGTATCCTTCATTTTGTTTTTTAAAAATTGCACAGCAATGCAGTGTCGCATGGGGCCGCTCGGGAACACTGGGATCAATGGGGAAGGCCCCTCAGAACTTAAAAAACGTTTCAAATTCTCGCCTATTTCTTAAAAACACGGTAGCTGTTGCCACTTCATGAGACCTTTGTTAAAACAAAAAGTTTTTTTTTTAAATGTAAAAGGGATTCTTATGAAAATTGCATATCTAAGTTTCAGGAAAATGCTTCAAATTCAAGCGCATTTCTTAAAAATACGGTAGCTGGGCCATGCAGGAGAAGTTTATGGCACCTTCCCCCCTCCCCCTCCCTGAGGAATCTCAAGGTCCATGACCAAGGCTCGACCCCTCCCAATCCGACCCTGTAGCAATGCGGGTGGGGAGGGAGCCGCCATTGCGTACTAGTCCCAATAGGGAGGAATACCGTTGAAAAGGTTGGAAACTGCTGATGTAGCATGTGTACGTAAGAACAGACACCTGGCACAACGGCTAACTGTCCAAATCTCTTACGATGCGAAAAAGATCCTAATTGCTGAAAATTAGAGCAGTTGCCAACAAATCAAAAAAAAAAATCGCGCAATTTTAGGCCTAAGGAATTCACTTTGATAGCATAGGTTTGTTTTACGCCATTGTTTTACTTCCACCAAGATGTCCGCTTGAGGCTTAGTTGCTAGGCAACGGATAACGTTTCGCCTTATTAATGGTGCTTTATTATTCGAAAGTGGCCGCATTGTGAACGCCATGATGGCAACACTGAAGTACAACATCTTACACACTTCATTTATCTTCGTACGGTTAATGATAAAGATGTCTTCACGAGGGATGGATTCAGACACAATATTTTGCGTGTTGATTTTAAAGTTTTTTTTTTCTCATGTTCTCACCGTAAGTTCTACGTTTTTCATCTCAATTTTTATTTCAGCGGTCGGATAACTATTAGCTATGGGACTGTTAGGAAACCTGCCACACAGGATGAGGCAACTAAAGTGTTACGAACCGATATCCTACGAATGGCTAATGAGAGAATAATAATGATAGAAATGCAATGATGGGGGACGTTTACACGAGACAAAATGAATGACCTTGAATTTATATTTCAAGGTCATACTCGTGCTATCTGCCGAGTAGTTGGCTTCACTGCAGTGCAGCCAGCATGTTAAGAGTTAGCTTTTAAACATCATCATAACTATTTTATTTATTATCCGATTTTGAATCGTTTTATTTTGGGTCATATTGTCTCCATGCGTCCAACTTTCTAATTTACTTTTTTGCCATATCGTATCTCGTTTTGAAGATAGCACGAGGATGACCTTGAAATATCAACACAAGGTCATTCCTTTTTTTCTCGTGTAAACGTCTCCCATCACACCCATCATTGCATTTCTATCATTATTATTCTCTCATTAGCCATTCACAGGATATTGGCTCGTAACACTTTAGTTGCCTCAACCTGTATTTAAATATGGTATAGGGAGAGACAAGGCCAACTTAGATTGAAGCTACACTTCTCGCAGCGAGGAACGTAGCTTCGTTCTCAGTTGGCCTTGGGGAGAGATTTACTAGTCCACTTGAGTGCTGGTAGAGGACGCCAGGGATTCTGTTAGTAATTTTCAGATGAATTCGTAAAAAAAAATTACGTCCTTTCCTACGAAAAAATAAGCAGGACGGAAAGCCAAATCGACTCAAGTAGTTATAAATAAATACAGATGCGAACCTATTTCCGTTGCCTTTCGGACTTTCGGTAAGACTTGACTTTGGTCTCAAAGGTAGTGGGTTCAACTCCCACTCAGGCAATCTGACATATGTTCAAAAGGCAACGAAAATTGGTTTGCATGTGTCTTTATTTATTGCTAATGCATCTTGAACAAACAAACAAAAAACCACGCAAAAGACTAAATGTAGTGCCATTCTTTATATGCTAGTACACTTGTGATACTGCGATTGTCCCTTGCGTATAGGTTCGACGAAGCCAGTTGATGATTAACAGGTGAGCAACTGTGAGACTCCACTGTAATGGTGAGCTAGCTCAATCAGCTCACTCACCATCACAAGGCTGGTAATGCAGCCTCTCAGTGAGCTCTGACAAGGTTACAGCGGATCTTGCCATTGAGATCAGTGGGAAAGACACCAAAGATGAAGGAAAGATGGGGAGAGTTGCACGGGGAATGCAAGGACAGAAGTCTGCCATTTGCCGTGAGAAGTAATATCTTCCGAGGAAAGGGTCATTCCAACACCGCAAGAACTGCAGAACTCATTTATCAAGGACAACACTAGTGGTCCACCCGCCAAGTATCATTGTCAGGCCTCATTGTCCTAAAGCCCTTATTGAAATCAATTCGTCATTGTAGTTACATTGGCGGACTCTGGCTATGGTACATTATCTGAAAGCCATGGGTTAGCGAATTTGGTGATGGTGAGGTGAGGGTAAATAAATATGCAGCCAAGCAGCCTAAAACTTGTTGAACTATTTGGTCTTTTCACTCTTGCAGCATTAGAGGGTTCTGAAGAAAATGTGCCACCTGCATCTAGGTGAAAAATGGTCCAATAACGTACATTTTCCGGTTTTTTTGTAATGCTTATAAAATAATTTATGCGACAGATCTAGCTGAATTTTGGCATTCAGTTCACATGTTGACTGGGAATCGTGCCTTTCACAGTTTGACGATTGGAGAGGTGCTAACAGCAAAGATTGCAATAATTTGTAATGCAAATTTTATGAAGATTGGGAATAGACCCATAATCCAAATTTTTTTTTGCAAAGACGGCCGGTTTGTCCCAAACATTCGGCCGAGATTGGGCTATATTCGGCCAGCCAGATATTTTTCCGGCCGAGATTCGGCTAAGCTTAGGCTAAGCTTAAGCTTAGTTGGTTTATTTTTCGTGAATTGGACTTGAATACAATTTCTTTAGTAACGTTGTTTAGATTCATCGTGCTACACTAGTGTGTGTCTAGGCACGCACGTCAGTATACACGTTGTCATTGTCCGAACTTTAGGTGTCCAATGAGAGACGATGCTGACAATACTAACAATGGTTATAACAATATTTTCGTACTTCCGCGCCAGCCCACGCCATCCTCGTTACACCCCTAGGCTCCAAACTATAAAAGGTACGCAGTTCGCATCGTACTGCAGCCATTCGTCCAATTTCATACCTGGAAGCCTTCCCGTTATCTCCGTATCGATGAATATTGAATAATCACCCTATGGAAATTAACATGGGGATGAGCGGACTAGCTAGCTAGCCGGTAGTAGCTAGCTAGCTAGTAACTAGTAACACATTGAGGGTACGATTTTGCATTGAGAGCAGCTTAGCTGGCATTCCAACACGAGTTATTTTTTGTCAGGTAGGTCATTGCTCTTGATTTCAACACAATTTAAGCTATTGTACCGCATTATTATTTTTCCTTAAAGTACCTGAAATGTGCCCAACTATGCTTCAAGATATAAGACACTGACGTTATGGCGCCGCGCTACAATGGTTTACAACCTCGACAATTGAATTGATGTGATGTTTGTTCTGATGATTGTTGCCTAACTTGGCCCGACACACTAGCGTGTGTCTAGATCTTTTGTATTGGATGGCTTATTTCCGAATCACGTGTAAAGTTCCGTTGCAATGCAGTAATTTTTATTTCTTTCCAGTACGCACTTCGCGCCGCTCCCAGCTATTCCATGTACTGTACTTCAAAGGCCGGCGTAGACATGCTCACTAAAACGATGGCCAACGAACTTAGAAAATACAAAATTCGAGTCAATTCCGTCAATCCTGGTGCCGTTTTTACGCCCATGGTTGAGACGGAAGCTGAAAGTTTTGGGTTGACGATAGAAGAATACATGAAGCCGTATCTAGAAAGAGTTCCTTTCGGAGTAGAGTTCATCCCCATGGAAGAAATTGTTAACACCGTTCTATTTACTTCGTCGAACCTCGCGTCCCTTATCACGGGATCCAACTTTCTTATTGACGGCGGCTACGCGACTGCTTAAATATCTTCAAAACGATATGTAGGCTATATGTTCTGGTGTCTAAGACAGATGGCTGTAGACGACTACCGACTTCGAAATAAATAAATAAAGAAAGAAACGACAAAATTATCAACGAGGCAACATAGCGGCCTTTGTTAAGATCCTTATCTCTGACCCAGAGGTGTGCGTCGTGCGTCGGCGGAGGTCATTTCGATAGTACGATAGATTTTCTACCATAAATGTTGACTAAGATTCACAGTTGACGTTAAACGTGACAAGAAATAAAAAATTAAAATCAACTTCTTGGTTCTGATTGTCCTTTCATTCTTTTGTGGGAAACCAACATTGGTATACGTTCGTAAAATAAGTGGCACCATCATTTAGCGAACTGACGACCTAAATAAACTCACCGTATTTAGAAATGGTGTGTCCTTTCCATAATAAATCTCATCTTTTTTTTTGGTCCTCTACTAGTTGTAAATTAATAAACTGTGTATTTGTCACATACTTGCAAGAATATGCCAAGTACACCAAAGAATTATTACCTTCAAGTAGTGGGCTTCACACCACACGTCCTTAACCAAATTAATTTTTTTGCAATACAATATTAAGGTCTGTATTTATTAACGGTAAGTGACTAATCTTAAAGTGGCACTTTCACCGACTGAAATCTGGTCACATCTAAAGCTATGTAGAACCATCTAGCACTTGCGTGCTTCAAGCGAAAGGATGCACAACGCCATTTTTTTAACGAAACAAACCAAGGTGAAAACTTGGTACGTCTCGTGCACCTGGGACCAAGCTGTAAAGGTTAACAATATCACTGCCGATGGATGGCGCCACGGTATTTTTGTATGATTTTCAGTTGATGATGGTACCGCTTTAATCCCAGTTAATAAATACAGACATCTCAGTACTGTCCAAGCAATATAGGGTGTGCTTAAAGATCTGGCCAAACTTTCAGGCTGTAGTCTACGATCAAAAGTAAGACTAAAAAGTCCTATAAACATGGGTCTAGAAATGCATCCGTTTTTCGTTACAGCCCCCCCCCCCCCTCCTCAAGTGTTAGGGGTAAAACGTTGAAGTTTTTCCATAACTTCTCACCTAATTTGTCCAAATAATTACAATTGGTACATACTTCTTGCAATTTCATTACTTCATAATGTAATGTTGATTTGAGGTCTCAAAACTTTGCGGATGGGAAATGGGGGAGGTGGGGGGGGCGAACTTCTTTTGTCTTTTGAAAGGCCTGGCAGAAAGGATGTTCAATTGGGTATCAGACAACGAATGTGGTTCATGCGTGGTGATGCTCTACCACATTTCAGCCTCCTAGCAAGACAATTCCTAAATTGTTCCTACCCAGCTCGATGGATTGGTCGAAGAGGACCGCATGCGTGGCCGCCATATTCAGCCAATCTGAATCCACTTGACTCTTACTTGTGGGGATACCTAAAGTCACTTGTGTATTCAGTTCCAGTGGGCAATGAGGAAGCCTTTCGGCAGCGAGTTGTCGAGTGTTGCCATACGATCCAAAATACACCCGGTGTCTTTGAACACGTTCGCCAGTCACTGGCAAGACGTTGTAGAGTATCGGTGGTAGAAGAAATAACGATCGACTTTCGTTTCTT